>WEIS01070666.1:278-14345 GCA_013389965.1 Todus mexicanus
AAGTTAAAAGTTCTTTCATGCTACGTAATCTACACAACCGAGGTTTTCTTCTCCTAAGACTGTGGTTCATTAACAGCAAGGAAGCAAGAGCAATGGGGCACAAGAACAGGTTCACTGCCTTGCACGCAGAATAGACTGCCAGATACTTAAAACACCGGAGAAGGTTTATGCCTGTTGTGCCAGCTGTGAAAATGAGCCCAGCCCTTGAAGCAAAGACAAACATCTGTGTTTAACGGGGCTTTTTTAAGCGCTCCAGGTCTGGAGCCATCACCAGAGACTGCAGGGTTAGCCTAAGAAATTTGGGTCTCTTCTGAACAGCACAGGGGCAGGAGGTTTTCCATTTTCTCCGTGCTCCTATCTGGCACACACGAGCTGCAGCACACCTCCTGGCCCTGCTGTAGGTATCAAAGTGGAAGAAATTAGACATGTATCATTGGTTGCTCAAACTACTTTTTTTTTCTTTTAAATAAACACATATTTGAGGAGGGGAAGGTAGAGGAATGCAGCTAGAGAAAAAGTGCAATAGCTCACACTTCAAAAAGAGGTTACGTTGACCTATATTCTCATTTAACTCCTGCAGTCAAATGTATAACCTCTACAGACTTTGATGTACACAATATATTAAAAAAAAAAAAAGACAAAAAAGAGAACATTTTTTACATCTACTTGCACAGCCACCAACTCCCAATCTACTCATGAAATAGAAGCAGTTGTCTAAATAATACCAACTTTTAAAATAAATACCGTATTTCAGAAACTAACTTCCACCGCCAGCCCCCTCTGCAGTCGCAATCCAAAACCACGCATGATTAGCATCATTTTAAATTGGAAAGAAATTAGGAGGGTTGCATCTGCTAAGAATTCTGCAATACAGATTGCGCAAATTAACACTATTTTATTAATAGGACTCATGTTTCTTACACTCTCTCAGCTAAGAATTTTCCCCAAAACTCTAAGCTATTAAAAATCTAATATTGATACTGAATTACTACCTAAAGTCACTGTAATAAGCAAGTTTTTAAATTTCTGGCTTAAGCAAGATTTTCCATCTTGATACTTACTGATATTGACCTAATTCAAATTTGCTTACGCTGAGCAGCAAACTTCCTTGCATGAGAAAAAGAAAAACTCACAAAGCAGAGTGGAGAAATCGTGAATGGGAGGCTAGGAAGCCTCCCCCCAGCAAGGCTACGAACTCTTTGACCCAACATGTAATAACACAGTCTCAAAAACAAACAAAAACCCCAGAACCAGTAAGAACTCACACACACCTGCCTTTCAAACTGCTAACCGACTATTAAAATAATGCAAGCCCTATTCAGTCACACTCTGCAAGCTGAAGGAGGCTCACAACAAAGGCACCCTGCCACCAGATTAGCCCCAGGGGTTTTTTAAGCAGTCCTATTCAAGAGCCACCTGTGAAAGGTGAAGTATTCAAACTCCATTTTATCTCAACTCCCATATTTTTGCTTGTCTATTTACTAGAAGGAACAGGAACACACAACCTTTCTGGTTTTCCTTATTTAAGGGTTTACAAGCTGGCTATCTAAGCATGTATATTAAAAACAAATCCCTAAAGCCCACATCGGAAAAGCAACAAAGGTCTTGATTTAGACCCTAGGTGCTTCAGACAGCTCAAAGCACTTCAAGAAGCCCTACAGATGTAAGCTGAAAGACCCGAATTACCAATTATCACTGAGGATAGATAAGTAGAGAACTCTATGGCCCAAGGCTGATCTTAAACTTTGTTCCAGAGTATCTTTAAGGAAAGGAAAGGATTAGACTTCAAAACTTAGGTAGCACTTAACCAGGAAAGCTTCTCCTTCTTCTTAAGAAAGCAACTCCTTCATAAATGTATTCTTTTCTTTTGCAGCTTTGCCATAAAAATGTTTTACATAAAGGCATATATGACCGATCGAATCACACCAGTTCTTCCAAACCTCTCTGTTAGAGTCAGAGTTTTTAATTCAATACTTGTAGATTTCAGGGCTGTGGAAGATGACTACAAAGAGCATCTGAATATACTCTTTTTACGGTAATCTAGTAATCTGCACATGTAAATTACTGAAAATGCACACCTCTGCTGGAAAAAGGCATTCACAGATGCCTTTTGGAGAAGTGAAAGCCACAGATTCCGGAATGAATTAGCTACAACAGAAAGATGCGATGTTAACTCACTACCAGAGAAACACCGGGCAGAGGTGGCCGGCTACCACTCCTGGCTACAGAGACTAATGTTTAAAATAAGCAAATAAATCTCACATCTACACAGTTAGAGAAGATTTGCTTTGGGGTGAGATGTAATGGAAAATGGCCTGTAACAGGGGCTACAGAGAGACTACACAGCGTCTAACACCGTAGGCTCAAGTAAGGCAGACTGAGCCCACTGGCAAGTCAAAGCTAAATGCTGACTGCAATCCTCATTAGAGCTCCAGCTCTGATAAATTATTCACTCTTTCTCTGGACTAAGAAAATCTTTCCTATACGTACATTGAACACAGCACCATCTGAATTTGAAATACTACTGCCACCACTGTCTCAGTGCTAAAACATATGGATAAGGTGATGTTAAGAGGGATAGGTCAAACTCAGTGGTCATCTTTGAAACCACAGGCAGATCCAGGGAACTGGAGGAAAGGCACAGAGCAGATCCTGACTGACATCTCCACAGAAATCACTGTCAGAAACTTTTTGGTAACACTCAAACTGCAAATTGGCAACTTGGTACGTTAAGGCTGGTAGAGCACGGCCTGGTCTGGGCGTTCCTGACCAGCTGTAAAAGCCGTCATCGCCAACAGCCGCAGCCGTCACCGCCTGCGCCAGAGATTGTTTGCTCAGGGGGTTGGGTTTTACCCTTCCTCCAGGTGCACAGCCACCAGCTCCGTAAGGATACTGTAGGTATTACTGTCCATGTAGAGTATCTTGTTCTTAAAAACATGCAAGCTCTGCCCCATTCTGTCCAGGCAAACCGCATCTGAAGCGCTGTCAGCTCAAACGAGAGGGCATTTCACTTTGAAGGGATGGCAGAAAGAAGTCCGGGCATCTTGGCCCTCAGGTGAAGAAATCTATCAGGACTGCAGCCGAAGGAGCAAGCGGGAAGAAATCTCTCTCAATCACCAGCAGCAGAAAGAGTGCAAAGATTTACTGTTTACTCAAACTCGGTATTTCATTTACAATGTAGAAAAGCACAGGGCTGCAGAGCTCAGGTAAAAAGGCATTAAACTGGAACCCATCAGTAAAATTGAGGGAGGGGGAAAAAACCAAACCAAAACAAAAAAACCCACCACAAAACACCACAAAAGAAAATCCCTCTCTGAAATTGCAATATACTCCGATAGTACCTGGTGTTATAATTGACTAAGGCACTGATGAAAATGATCTTCCTTTGGGGGAACAAGACATTTTTGTTCCAATACATTTGTATATCAAAAGCTGGGAAAAACTGGTGTTCAGATTCAAAAGTTTTTCTGAGTCTCCTCTGAGGAACCAACCAATGAAAACCAACAAACTTCACGTGGATCAAGAACAGAACTACCGTAACTAGGGGTTCACAAGTGAGACTCAGAGGTAAGTGGAAGACAAACACTTGGAACTTAGACATGCCTTTGGTTCCTACATGACTGGTAGTTGGCACACCCTAGTCAGTGACATGAGGTACCGTGACCATCCTCTCTGGACACAGCAGAATGGCAGTCCCCAAAGTCAGCACCTTCCATGTGCAGGTAAAAACAAAACCATGAGGTTCCTCAGATCCACAAAAAGAAACCAAGCCCTGAGTTGCTAGGATTGCCACTTCCCAAAAACACGAATCCCCCAAAATATTTGCTTTTCCTTCCAAGTTAAGCATCAAAAACTGTTGAAGCCGATCTTGCCTGAACTCCCCAGAAACTTTTCTTTAGGCTGATGACAAAAAAAGGTTAACGCAGCTTTGGTTCCACCACAGCATCCAGCAGCCCTAGCCGCGGGCGCTGCTATTACTGCTGTTAGAAAGATAACCAGATATTCCAAAATCTCATAATACCCAAATAAAATTTGGCAGCAGCCTACCTTCTGAGGTTTCCAGCGCTGATTTTCTCCCTTTCATGTCTTGTACACATTTGATGGTGTCTTACTCTACTCATTTTAATCACGCCAATTCAGTGGCAGACTACAAATGAAAATGCAATAGCAACATTGCGAGCCCTGTAACAATAGTCAAAACAAAGATTTCCTATGGCAGCTGTCAAATTAATGACATCTCCAAAGCTATCTAAATACAGCATCTGGGCAGAAATCCAATTATGTCAATTCTGTCTGAATACCCCAAAAGAGAGTCCTACTGAGGTTAGAAGTGGAAATAATTTTAAGCGCAGATTAGCTACACAAGCAGCCCCGCACTTGAAACCAGAACAAGGGAACAAAAACCTAAAGGCATGACATTTATCTGGACACAAGGGAGAGGGGAAAAAGAACTGCTAGACATCTGGCAAAAGGTCAAAGCCAATTACCTTGTCCAAAATTGCCCCCCAAGATAATCGTTTCCAGGTTCAACCTCTTGGAAAAAAAAGATCGACTCCAGTAATTAAACAGATTTCTGCTCACCTCTACATCCTCCACCACTACTTTGGTTTTTCCAGAACTTCTTTTTCCCAACTACATACTGACAGCAGTAGTAGAAGATGCCAACTTCCTAAAAGCACAAATTAAATTTATCTAAAACCTCCATAAAAGAAAATAATATTCTCCCTCACTTAAGTATTAGACAGCAGCGACAAATGGTATTCAGGGCTTTTAATTCAAGAGTACGATTTCTCGCTGGTTTTGTTGCTTTCCTTAAGCCACTGTAACCGCAGATTTCCCTTTTTGCCTTGGAAGTGTCTGTGTTACTGGTTAATTACGTGGCAAATTCTGTTTCCTGAATTATTTGCGGTTTTAAAACAGACAATCAAGGGCCGAAGGCCGGGGAATTGCTTTTAATTCAACAAATAATAAAATACAAGGACTTTTCTGTCTTAGCAGGTATATTAGAATAACTGCTTTCGAACCTACAGATAAATGCAAGTTTATCTGGTTTTTAAATGAAATCATTCAAGAGCCTGCTACAAAACTGAAGAATAAACTGCATGTGCCAAATAACTGAATTAATAGATACTGGTTAGTAACTCCATTCTAACTAGAAAACCTTTATCTCTATTATGCATAGATAAATAAACCTTTAAACAAATAAGTGAATGATGATGAAAAATAGCAGACTGTTGATTTAGGCCAAGTTTCTAACACTGATCTGTCCGTGTACTGGAGAGGACACTTTCAAAGGTAAGGATATAACTCACTATATATATTGCAAGAGCTTCTGCTACCAACACGATATCAAATTCAGGAGGGAGTAGAGCATTCAGGATGAATGAGCCTATATTTAGGACTGCACATTCCAGGCTGTGCTGCTTACACCAAGACTCACATAACTAGAGGTGGGACTTTTTTGGTTGCTGTTGAGTTATTGTGTTGGGTTTTTTTTCCCCTGAACTCAAAGGGAATATTCAGAGACATCTGAAAATAAGAACCTTTTTTGGTCGAAACCTGGTTCAGTTCTCAAATGCACGGCTAATTCAAAATGAAATTCAAAGAAATGAGTAATATGGTTGCACTCCACAAGTCAAGAGAGACTTTAAAGCCGCGCCAATGCAGACCAGCTACCAGCTTCACCCGCTCAGGGTATTTAATCTCAAAATGACTTTTAGAGGCATGCACAGAGATCCTTTTGCAAGCCAGCAATTTTGGATGTCATCAGTTTGGACCAAATTCGTATCAGTAACCCCCGCAAATCCTCTGCTGTTAAAGCACAACTCAAAATATCAGACATAATTTTAATTAAACTTCTTAATAATAAAACTACTTACTGCATTTTCTTACAATAAAAAAAATACAGTGTTTATTTAAAATAGCTTCCGACTGAACCACACTGTATCAATAAGGCTGTCAGAAAAAATTTGGCACAGAACAAAGTTCTTCAGCTTCAATTTTTAAAATCCATTTGTTGCCAGCTCTTTATTACAAGAGATTTCATCTTTGCATTTGCTCTCTAGAACACACCAAGCACAGTCCCATGAATACTCCTTTGTGTCGCACAGGCACGGCAAATCCAATTACTGCTCTATTAGGTCTCATTTAAATCCCATACGGTGTGACAATAAACTGAACGAAATGAGCATCAGCACGTTTTCCAACCATCCTTACAGTATGACATAGATGGCAATCACGGCTTAATAAAATTTCATTTACAAGGAAGGTAGCTCTGAATTTTCTCTTTCTCCGACAGGTGTTTCAGGGAAGGCTTAGGAAGCACCGCTTCTTCCCACCTTACCTTGAAGAAGCCAGCTGGTCATCGCTATTTCATGCTGCTCAAACGCCTGAGCCTTCTGCTTGTGGCACAGAAGTTTGTTCTGATGCTCACTGCTTAAAATACACACAAATCCTACCAAACACCAACTAGTGAATCCTCCAAAGGTGTCATGGTTGGGGGTTTTTTTATCAAATTTCCTGGGTGAGGAACCCTTTGGCAAAGGGTAGTATCAGGTTGGGAAGCAAGGCGGGGAGAGCAAAATAAACCCCCACCAATCTGAAAAAACCCACGATGGTATTTTTCAGTAAGCTCTTAACCAGATATAAAAAAAAACTATCATTGCTAACTATTGCAAAGCAAATATGCACAACTTTCACAGAATCACAGAATGTTAGGGGTTGGAAGGGACCTCAAAAGATCATCTAGTCCAAACCCCCAACTTTCAGAAGCTCTGAATACTTCATCACTTTAGTGGAGTTAATTTATAAATCTATCATAACCATGTACCCCTCTACTTTCCTTAAGGTGCTACTCAAGCTTGTCTCACTACACAGCAACTGCTCTTTATAGATGCCCAGGTCTGCCCTTTCTTTTGAGAGTGCAAAAAAGCCCAACAAACCAAAACCAAACAAGCCAAAGAAAAACTAGAAATCCCTTGTTTGTACTAAGCAGTTGCCACAATCAAAGCTCTCTCTGAAGGATGCGTAAGAGCCTTGTTGACTAGTTGTTTCTTAATAGCTGACCTGACTAAATCATCTTTCTTGTGCAGGCTAGAAATCAAAATGTCATGCTGACATTTAAACATATGATCTGCTGTTAAAAAACAAAAGCCAGGAAAACATATGCTGTCCACTTTGAAACATGCTCCCCAGACACTCTGTTGCTAGCTCAGAAAGGTTCTCCGTTTCAAAAATAGACTTCTAAGTATTTCAGTCACTCCATTAAACAATTTTAGTTGTAATTTTATTAAATTTTGTCATTAATAGGCAGTAAAACCATGACAAACAGGTAAATTGCAGGCTGAGGGAGAGAGGACGCTGATGGGGGAGAGGGAACGTAATTAAGCCATTTCAAGATTTGTGCTCCAATTCCGCAATTAGAATAGGAAGATTTGGGCCAGAGCTTCCTCTGTGGAGCTGAGATTATGAAGACAGTAACATTCTTGATTTTTTTCCCCATTTGCTAGAAAAGGAACCAAAAAGGCAGAGGCATTTTTCCATGCATGCTATTCAATCACATTATCCTGCCTAGCGTATTTCCATGGGCTTTTTCCTCATGCTCTTTAACACGCCTTCCCCACTGCTTTGCCTACCTCTTGCTCCAGGTTAAGTCCTTCCCATTTATCATCACCTTATATCTAAATCTATGGGCAGGCCACATATGGGAATAACAAAAGTCTAAGACCACAGACTCTGAATTAACTCCTTCTGCAACTTCGCGCAATGTAACAGACCTTAAGGAACATAAGCTTCATTTACAAAAACATGAAGATGCCAGCTTCAGGATCCAAATGTCTTTGCCTCAAAACAAAGCTAAGAGTATGACTATCATCTCTTATTTTTTAAAGCTAATTGGGAACTGAGAACACTAAATTGCACATGTATACTTAAGTAACTTTGAAAATACTGCTTTATTTTCAAGGAGGCAGAACAACTTCCTCTCCTTTCTACAGGATTTCAGTTGTATTTGCTTCCACTGCATTTTACCATTCCTTTCTGTAGATTACGATGGCAAATACGGATCCTATACAAGGACTTATCTACTAGGGAAGTTACACCTCTCGAGCTGCAAAAGAGCACAAACATCCCACATGCTTCAGAACACAAAGCCTATTGCCATGAAACCTAAGATTAAGAGTCTTACAAACCTGTCAACTGCTAAAGCACACAAACTATTTTTTTTTCTTAAAAGCATCAGTTCTAGTAACCTTCTGTTTAAATCATCAACGTCACAGATGCCACCAGTGCTTTCTTCTTGACAAATAAGAAAGCGACAGTTCCAAACAAACATCAAGAATTTTCAAAACCAGAGCCTAAATACAGAGTACAAACATACCAAGTGCATACATTATAGCTACTGTGTTTTCACAAGCACTAGGTAACTTAAGAAAGCAGGGCAACAAGCTTCAAGTTCGTAGCACATTTGACATATGGCAGCAAAAGAAAAAATATTAAAAAAATAAAAATAAATCAGTCCAGGAACAGACATCCTGTGCAAACCTGATTCAAAATTCTGGTGATGGTCCAATACTCAGAAATAAACATACCACGATGGAGCAAAACCAAGGACAAAAAGCATGATGCATCATCTAGCACTGGTTCTGTCTCCTTAGGGGTACACCATTAATTCATTCCTTTGCCAAAAAGCAATTCTCACCTTACATTTCACTAATTTGTAACTTTACATATGCAAACTTACTTATTTAAGCAGAATTACCTTGCCCTTCCTGCTGATGATGGGCATGAATGATCGCAAGAAAGGTTAATCAAGTATTTCAAAATATACCTGGAACAAAGCGATACAGGCCTACTCAACTTTTATTACGGACGGATTACTCTCTCATTTTCTGAGACGGGAATGAAGCAGAGGACAGCCAAAAAAGCAACCCTTCACAGGGTGTACCCACCAAAATTCCCTAGCATGGCTTTCTGTGTCTGCTACTGATGAGTAATGAAGTTTTGAAGTAGACAGTGCTAAACTTATAAACTGTAAAGCTAAATGTTACACACTTTGCATAACTTATGTTTCAGGAGCCAATTTCAGCTCTGCCACCCAAAAAAGCTGGCTGGCTTCACCACAGAAACACAACTCCTCTCTTCTGCAGAGTACAACCTGATGGAAGTTTCAAATGAGCACATGGGGTTTGAGAACCAAACTCAAAGCTGTCACAGAGCAAAAAAAGCCTCATCTGAATAAAGCTTCAGATTCTTGAAGGACCACCTCAAAGGAGGGCAGCATTGTTTCTTTTTCCAGCCTTTTAACAGACCCACAGGCAAAAAACTTCTCTTTCCTACCAGCTTCTCTTCCTACCCAGAGCTGACAGGCAGAAGGACGGCTCCTACCTGAAACAGACTTACGCTGGCAAGCAGAAGAGTAGGTGATCTGACATAAACACAAGCTGAGTAACATGTTCTTGGCATGTGTTACTCAGTCAAATTTATGATGTCAAGTTAAAGAATGAGCGATCAGACTAACACAAGTCCGCAAACTCTGGAGGCATCTTGTGTACCTATACAAAAAGCTTTACCGAAAAACGGAATGAGACTGTGGGGTCCTCGAAAAATCAACCACAAGACTTCGGTAGTTGTCAGCAGGGCAGGATTTCCCCCACATATCGAAAGGCTGACTCACGCTAATTACGACCAAATGTTATGAAACAATTCCTCACTTAAAAAAAAAACCAACAAAAAAATAAACAAAACCCAAAACAAACCAAAAAACCCCCGCACGTTTATAGTTTCAAAGAAAACCTGCAAAACTAGAAGTATGTGTAAATCAGTGGCCTGAGGGCCGCATGAGATCTCCTTTAGGTCTATAGAGCTTTTCCACACAGCACAAACACGTAAACGAGAGTACAAATCTACCAGGGATATATCCTGGTTCCTAGACCATGCCATCACATCTTCATTATCACCATTACCTGCAATATTTAGATTAAAGCTTAGATGGGCAGGCAATCACAACTTAATCTAATTGCAGAGAGATCTGCCAAACTGCTCCTCGTCGGTGTCTTCGAAATGAAAGCTTGGCTAGCGGATGTGGTCTTTTAGTGGTAAGGACTCCACACCGTGCGTATAACACGGAGCGGGAGGCTGGTGTAATAACTCACATGAGAAGCTTGAGCTGTGCACAAGCATAGGGAGAAATAGGACAAGAACAGCCAAACTGTGAGGGGAACACAACACTGAAATAGATGCAGAAAGGGTTTACACAATTAGCAATTCCCTGCACAGACAGGGAAGGAAAACCGCACACAGAAGAGCTATGCAGAGTTTAGTTTTCTTAATTAAGCTGATGACAAACAACCATTAATGATAACAGCTTTTTTAAAAGTACTTGGAACAACTGGACTGAAAATAAGGGTTGGCTGGTAATAGGCTAGGTGTAGACATCTTTTCTGACACACTGAAATTTCAGAGATGATAAATTTAAGGTAAATTTTTAACAATAAAGAAATGCAGACCATCTACACTGAGTATTACACCAAAAGATCTTAAGTTTTAGTTAAGGGTTTGTATTTGACAGCTTAAGCTCTAGTCCCGAAAGAGGAAGTAAAACACTAATGAACGTGAGCCAATCTTTCAGGAGGGGAAGAAATGCTGAGATTTGAGTTATTAATTCTGATCTAAGTAAAAGACTCAAGATGACAAGACTTAGCATACAGGGATTCTTCAGTGTCTGACTGGTGGCTCATCTTGTCATTTTGCAAAGTTTCTTTCCAAATTTTCTTTCGAGATGTGAATAAATCCAGCATTTCTAGAAAAAGCAGGAGAGTTTTCATACGGAGATATGAAGAAAGAGGCCCAACTAACAAACCCACAAGGCACTAATCCTCCTCTCAGACCATTTCAAAACCAGTTTCTAAATGGCTGGAAAATTGAGAAGTGGACTACCATTCCGTCACAGAACACTGTACTTCAAAATTGCGTTTTGTGCAGAACAGGTAAAGATTGAAACTCTAAAATGTCTTTTTATTCCTAATAAAACCCAAGAAGCTACATTTAAGAAATCCCAAATTCTTAATTACAAAAAAATATTTAGTATTTGCTTACTGCTACATACAGTGCTACAGAACTTCAAGAGCAAAGAACGTCGTCTTATTCGTGGTGGTTTTTATTTATACTCCAAAAGTCTTAAAGTGGAGTAGATACAAACTGAGATTCTGTAAAAAAAAGTTTGCTTAAATTATAAAAACAAATCCTTTGGTTGAGAAAGAGGAAGATCATTTGAAGATGTATTTCATAAGATAAACAAAAAAAGCCCACTCAAAGAACAAGAAAGGATAGAGTCTTCCTTTCTAGAAATCTCCCTGAATTTTCAGAGTTTCCCATTGCCCTCCCCAGAAGGACACGCTCTCAGCCTCAGGAACTCCCCACCCTGTGTCTATCCACGCTCCCGACCATGAAAACCTTTGATGGGGGAGAGATGTCCCACGGTCCAGAGCAAGAACAGTTCCTGACCCTCCTGCCCACCACTGCCATTAAGAACCACAGCTGCCTGCTTCTTGACTCTCACCAGAAGATCCATCCTCACCAAACCGATTTATTAATTAAGATAGGCTTAACAAATCGGTATTTTCCAGGAGGAAGGAAAACACTTTTTCACCAGCAGGCTGTGTGACTAAGGCCATCAGAATTGCGGGTAATTATAAACACATGTAAAAGAGCTGCTTTACATCACCGAATACCATCCCTTCGCCGTCACATTTTTATTGCAACTGGAGCACACAACACACGCTTTCAGTCAAGGTCAGCAGCAGCAATTAACTGGCACGCAGCAAGTGGGACTGAGCCACAGAGATGATCTGACACGGAGGAAACCCATGATCTTATCGAAAGCCTTGGGGTTTCACACAAATCAAAGAGCATAAGGGCTGTGGGTTTGAAGCCGTTATGGACAATTACTGTATCAAGATACAGCACTTCTTAAAAGAAAAACTTGGGGAAAGGATTTAGTAGAGGAACATGATTTCCCCTATGAGCTCTTTTACTGCTACAGGAAGACAGAATTAATTTTAACAAATTCTACCAGCTAAGCAACAACTGTGGCAATACATTAATCATTCAAATTATCTATCTCACAAGTAATTTTTTCCCCTCCTCTTTCTCTGTAAATAAAATTTCCAAATGTATTGTCTTTGCTTCTGAAGAAAATTCACAGAATTTGTGTAACTTTACACAGACATGACTAATCTTAATAACGAACTACCTTATTAGTTTGCCCTTTGCAAGATGTTTTTTCTTAACCAAAACCTGACACAAATTCCCCAGACATCTTTTCTGCATTTAAAAAGTTCTCATAGCATCTCCAGGATTAACAATAACCTTGGTACAAATATCTCCAGTAATGCTTTCTCAGCTTTTACTAACCAACAAAAGCTTAAGCAAACTACTCATGGAATACAATCAATACAGAACCTTTTAAGGAGAGAGACAGCTTACATAAAAATAACAGCTCAACAATATGTAAGAATTAAGTTTGAGCATTAAACTCTAAATGAGAGGTTTAGGCACAAAAAGGGCCGGAAATGAAGGATCAAAATCAGTAAGAGTGGCCAGTAGCAAAAAAGATGCTCAGTATTTCTTAGCATCTCCCAGAATAAACACAGCGACACATAAACTGACAACCCTGCTGAAATTAGTGCCCATTTTGAAACATAAATTACGTCTACACCTTGCTGCGTTAGGACAGCGTCTTGGAAATAAGCATGTGATCCCTCCAGCAGAATTTACTTCAAAGCTTCCCCCCTCCTCTGCCTAAAGAGCTCAGCAATAGATAAAATTGAGAATGTGGTTTTCATTCATTTCTTCCAGGCACTCTAAAATTCACACATGTACCTCGGAGTGCCTTGAAATCTGGCGTGCCATATGGTAGCGCATTTGTCATTTCCAGAAATATGTTGAATACGGGTTCCAGAGATATAAAGCCCCAATAATAATAATTTAAAAAAAAAAAATCTCCTGAAGCAATGGATTCTGCTCGAACGCCACCAACTTCATACTACGCACAACTGGAGAGCCTGAGCTTTGATCAGGCTTCAAAGAACCTCTTCATTTGCCCCGGAAAAATAAATCTGATGCCTTCGCTTGTGGAGGCTCATTTCCCTGCTGTTTTGCAACTCTGGAAAGTTATTTACAATTGCCTTAAGTGAGACTGAAGTAGAAATAATACATCAACATCGATACTAGAATTATACAAACACATTGCACTTGGAGCACAGAATAGATGATTTACAAGCTGCAAAACAGTGGAGAGTCAGGATCAAGAGTTTTATGGCCATTTCAGCATGAACCAACTGAAGAAGAAATAATTACTTCTTCCCATCCCTGCATACAAAGCTTAATGGTGCACGTTATGAAGCAACATAACAAAAAAAAAAACAAAACAGAACAATTAGCAAACAAATTTATTTTTTTTAAACCTGAAAAAGAAATAATGCTCTCCTGTTGGCTGAAATAATCACACAGTCTCCAAACTCAAATTAGAGTGAGATTAAAAAAAATAACAATGAAGTGGCAGAGTTGAGCTAAACACCTGGCTGTTACCAAAACGAACAAGTCCTGTGCTGTATAGGTAGAAAGTAACTCATTCATCCTACTATAATTTCTACTTTCCAAGGACATCTACCTCCCACTATTTGCAACCTGTGATGAAATGATCCTTTTTCTAAGAAAGAAAATGCAGATTAGTAAGCAACAATCAAATGCATCACATGATCACAATTACCTTCCTTCTTGTTGGTTGTTTTTTTACACCTTCCTTTCAAGGCTGGAATGACAGATCATGGTCTTTTTCAACACCGATACAAAGAAACAGAATCATTCACACTGTTCTACTTTCCACTTTTCTCCTCATGTTGCCTCTCAAAACCAAGTTACCTTAGCACATATCTTTTTAACCCAAGGATGAAAACTAACAGCTAGTGATAACTTGACCAAAACTGCTCTGGGGTTGGTATTTTGTTTTGAAACACACTCAGAAATAAAGAAAAATCTTACTCCAGAGAGGTGGATCATAGAGTCTCT
>WEIS01070667.1:0-16596 GCA_013389965.1 Todus mexicanus
ACAATTTTTTTTATTTTATTTTTACATGCGGTCTCCAAAAGGGTATAATTTACAGTTAATACCATGCAATCAAAGACAATGGCAGGATTCCTGTGAGCAGAGCAATCCTGGCTTCCTAATCATGGCTCTCGTGCTCTACCGAAGAATTACGATCCTGCTCAAGGAACAGCGACTACCCATTCCACAAACACATACCACTTAGTATTTTAAAATTGTATTGAATGAAGAAAATCTATGCCTGTCTTTGCTCTGAAGGACACGACTACTTGAAGTCTAACTGCCCCTCTGGGAAAGGCACCATGAGAAAAGAAGATTCCACATGTGAGCACGGCACAGCCCATAGTGCATTTTTGCACGTCATTTGTGATCAGAAATGATACCTTTAGGTGTGCAAGGTTATTTTCAGCACCATTTTGTGACATGTAGGGACCCTGCCTTGCTAGGAACTGATGCAAGGTGACTAAATTCACATCTCAAAGTCTGCTGAGTTATCATTATACCCAGCAGAGTACTAATGCCAAGTATTCCCCACACTTCCAATTTGTGAGTTCCACATAATACCTCTGACTTAAAGAAAACAAAAGCGGAGAGATAAGGGCTACTTTGGTTTGTAGGACTCAAATAGAGGGTAAGCACTGCGACCTTTGGTGGGAGTGTGAGGAACTCTGAGAAACCTCCCCTAGAACCTAGATGAACAGAGCACACAACTTCACATTTGTGCGTTAGGACATCCCTAAAACGCACAGGGATGTTTGCGAGGCCATTAGTGTCCCTGCAGCTGGAAAGGATGAGAGGACTGAGCTTTCAGTTCTGGTGAAAGGAATTTGGGTACATCATGGCACTGATGCATTTTATTCTGCATTATTCTCCCTTAAGCACTGTCTTTCCCTGCTTGCAATGGCTTTGTTGGAGGACAATTACCTTCACTAAATGAAAATGACCAGAATGTGTCAAGGGTGAAGTAAAAAGCAATATCCAGAGCAGTCAGAAATAAAGGAGTATAGGGTAGGGAGCAGTTCAATTCTTCACTTTCCATGAGGACAAAGATATTTAATCTGCTGCTGCAGCAACAGCTATTCCACTAGTTGTGGAGAGGAGGGTACCAGTGATCTTACTCTTTCACAGAATGAGACTGGATGAAACAACATCAGGGCAGAGCATTAGGGTGGTTTGCTCAACATGTGAGGGCTTACATACATTCACTTGGCAAATGGCTGGAGTATTGTGAGAGGTTTCTACTCTCGAGCTTTGTCACTCTCCCCCTGCCAAAAGAGACCAGGTTTGTAGCAGAACTGGTAGGAGCTGCTTAGCCTATTTCAGAGCAAAGCTGTTGACTTTGTACACTTTAGACAGTTCTTAGGCAAAACCACTGGACTTTGCTCTGTAAGTGGCAATAATCCTGGGAAAAGGCAACAGAGATGAACTGGGACAACTTTAATATCTTTTTTTGCTCCACTCATTTGTTAGGTCAACTTGTGTGAAAATGGGGGAGTTTCTGCTCAAATTCTTAACTCTCTTGCTGCAACTAGTCTTAATGAAACTAAAGTTTTTAAAACTTCATTTGCAATCCTCCCAAATTACAAGCTGCCGTGCCTTTTTATCACTGTCCCAATAAGAAGAGAATGTCTATTTACTTCATCTCCATTTTAAACCAAATATAATATGACCTAAAATCAAGCAGCTCCTTGGATTTTCCTTTTTATGTTCTCATAGGAATTTGTAGAGAAAACAGAGTTCTACACATCAGAACAGACTGTTCTCCTACAGCATCTCATCAAATGACTGTCAGGAAAAGAAAAAAATCTCTGTCCCACCTCAGAAGAGGCTGTCAAGCAATGAAGATGCGCTAGCTATTTCCTCAAGTTTTACTGTTCCTGTCCTAAACTCTGTCTCAAGAATTGGTAAATTGCTGAGAATCTGGAGAGTCTACTAAGAGAAAGATCACTCAGTACGTGTCCTGCTTCCTGTGTTATTCCCTAGCAATTTGCTACAGACTACTGTCAGAGAAGGACCAGTATCAAACACACACAGAAACCACATTAGGTAACACAAGGGAGATGTAAATAAACTGCAGAGAATCCAGAATAGGTGCAGCAGAGCTGGTGCAAAAATTCAGAGCTCCTGGCTTTGATATGAGTTTCGGGGAATGGAAGAGCGTATCTTTGAGAAGGGCAACCCAGGGAGAGAGGATAATGCTTAGTATATAGTCCATTCAAGAGGAACTGAAGGGGAACAAAGGCATGGCCAACAGTGTATCCATGTGCTGCAGACAGGCAATTACTCTATAAATCACACTTAAAGGAGATCTCTACTGACTGGCACTAACCACAGCCCCTTACCTTCTCTGAGGGTCAGCCCCTGTGACCACAGGCAAAGCCAGAGATCTGGCAGGGCAAAAATTGGTACATGAAGTACTGAGACAGATAGGCCAGCATCAGCACTAACCCCCAAGATCACAAGTCCCTCAAAAAGTAGGGGCATCTCTGCTGACTGAAGGTTCCTTGAGGGAACATGTTCTAAAATTGATGCAGATTAGATGATGGGATATCTGACCTGAAGAGGGGTGGCCACAAGGGCATGATGAGCTCTTCTTGAGAAGCACCGGCTAAACCACTTATGATGGTTTCATTGCAGGGAACAGTCATGCACTATTAGTGCTGAAAGATTTCCCAGCCCTAACGGCTAGGATTTTAAGAATCTATTTAACTTTGATAGTCTACAGCCCATCACTGGGAGTCTGCTTAAAGGTGCGATTGCTCTTCTTTGTATTGGAATTGCTGACAGATCTTTAACTATTATGGCGCTTACCAGCAGTAACCTATTTAAATAGAAAGAAAGGGGAGAGCATAAATGGCTTGTGCTGTTTGAATTTGATTTACCCAGCAGCGGAAAAAAGTTCCACGTATAGCTAGATCCTTCCTACACTATCCAGACTGTGAGTCTGCCCTGCTCTTTCTATACCAATATACTATAAAGTTAGAAAACACATTATCCTGGAGGAAGGATGCTACGCTGATGGGAATTTTGGTGCTGGTTGTTTTTGAACTGCAATATATGGCATTGTAATTCTGTGTCAGTGATTTAAATGCACTGATAGAGTTGGTGACAGCTTAAATGGCTCCAGCCCCCAGCCTTCCCTCACCCCTCCTCCCTGCCTGCAGTTTGCCTCTCTAACGGATGGAAGGCTGACAAGTTCTGTGCAGGAACAATGGAGAGTGGGAGAGTAGGTGGAGAGACCGGTAATTGTTTAGGGTGAGGTTTCTCTAGTGTTGTTTTAAAATATGAGCAAATATGGAGACATTCCACCTTCTTTCTTCGTGCTGAAGTGCAACTATCTGTGAATCCCAAGAGAGGCTGACTGCATGGCCATGCACCCTATTGCTCCTGCCCTCCAAGTGGGACGAATGAAGAGAAAGAGACAAGGGGACTGAGCGGCCCTACGGGCTTTTTTCATCACCCTGTACCTGCTCCGCAGCGACAGGCTTCTGACAGCAGCCAGCCATCTCTATAAATCAATCATCTGCTTTCTTGTTCCTTATTCCCCTCCCACCTCCTGCTAGCACACAGCAGTGCCCAGCACACCCCGCGACAAAAGTGCCCTTCAGAGGGTGTTCTTCATCTCCTGTGTTACTGAAGGGCAGCCAGGCATGCTGCTCTGTCTGCTTGTTTGGAGCCGCTCCGAGGGGTGTGATGGGTCACTACCTGCATCCTTAGGAAGGCTGAAAGACCAAGTGGGTAACTGCAAGTGCAGGTGATGGAAATTATCATGGCTTCTGTTAAGATGGTTACAATGAAGGCTGTCACTCAAACACCAGAGGAGCAAGACAACAAGTCAAGGCTGGAAAAATACTGAATATACACTCTGCAGGACTGAACCCCACTGGGAAATAAGGTATCAAAGCATCTTGTTATCACTGTCACCCCTATTAATAACATCACCGACTTCAGGTACAACCTCAGCAACTCTGGAATGGTCTAAAAATACTGAGTGATGGATGGTGCAGTACCACGCACCTGATTTACATTTGTTAGAAGCAAACATCCACAACTCACTGAGAGTAAATATGTGATGCTGTCATCCCTAACTGGTGGGAATAAAAAATGTATTACCCTGCTCTTTATCATGTGCCTTGACTCTATTTACACTTCCTCTCTCTCATGCATGCTGATACAGATGTAATGGAAATGGAAAGGGTATGGAAAGGATATCCATCAGAGTGAGGAAGTGTCAGTGACTCGAGTTAATGTTGTATCTTGAGAAAGTCAGTGGTAGGTGTGTTCACTTTGGACATCTAGACCTTAGCATTTCATGCGGTCACTCCTAGAACAAGTTACATGTTCAACTTCTCTGTATTAGACAGGTAACTACACAGGTACTGGATTTAAATAAATAAATAAAAAATACCCTCCGTAAGACAGATGTAGGAGACTCGTGAATCTGTCACTGTAAGCAGTAGCAGATTTTCAAAGCCCAGATTCATTGCATCCAACTTCAGCTACTTAGATTTAGCATTTGAGATTGAACCTTATCATGCTAGGCTCTCTCTACAATCAGGGGAGACAAACACCTCCAGAGGGTAGAGCAGATCTTCAATAGCCTCTTGCTTTCCATGGACCACATAACGAACCTAGGTCAACGACATTCCTAGTTGAAGCACCTCAGGTAAGTGGTTCCTAAAGTTAAGTGGGATGAATCTAGATCAATATTGCCCGATTTCACCTTGCAGACTACCTTCTCTCCATTACTTCCAACAGGCAGATTCCTCCCTCTGGTTAGCCCACAGTGCCAAAGCCCACTGCTGTGAGACAAAGCTCATTTACTGTGTTTACAAGCAAGCTTCTTCATATTCCTTAAACCTAGGAGCACTTCTCCATAAACATCAAAAAAGCACATGATTTTCCATCAAATTCCTTCTTTTTCAAGGTTTACAGGCAAGTTCAGCTGCTGGAATAGGGTAACTGCTCTTGACTAACTCTGTATGAGGAAGAGTGGGTAGGTTCAGGATTTGTGAATAATGCGGAGGGACAGCAATCACTGCCACTGGAGGGAGGAAAAGCTCAGGAGCTCAACAGAACCATTAATGTGGTCAGTGACAACTTTCAGCAGAAGCTAACATGAGGAATCTCTGGGGGGTTGGAGGAAGAGAGCACACAGCTGACAAGGGCTGCTTCTGCAGCACAGACAGTTTAGGGTTACAAACTGTTGCAGAGTGAGGGTTTGGCACCTGACATGTGGAGCAGGGTTGGACTCCAGCCAACCCTTGCCCAGCCATAGCTCGGGGGCAAGAAGAGCTGTACCAAAAAAGCTCTGTCAAACCACCTTAATGAAAAGACTGAAATTAGTGACACTCCCAGCTGCTTGTTTAAAATGACAATGTTTTTATTAGTGCTAAAATAGAAATGGAAAGAGAAGGAGTGTTGTGTAAAGTGTGTGCTGGCCTTTGTGCCTGCTGCTGGGGGTGTGATCAACAACACCAGCTGGCAGCTCTTTGGTTAAGAAAAAAAAAATAATACAGTCCTGGTGAATGCAATGTGAACAAGAGCAAGCAGAGCACTCAGCAGAGGAAAAACAGCTGGCGAGAGACCCAGGCTGTCAAGGCACAAATTGCAGTCAAAGCTAATAAGAATTTCCTCCTAATGCACGGGAAGTTCTCTCCATCACTTTAGCTTCCCCACACACTCCTCCTTGGCCTCCCACCACTTTCAGTAGTGCAAAAGCAGATACTTTTGCATTGAAAATCTTGGGAGAAACACTGCCCACCTTGGCCTGGAATACAGCCATGGGGTAAGGAGCGGAGAGAGCGCTCTGGCACACACTGCAGGTTTGCAAGTTTGGTGGCTCATGCAAGGTTTGGGAGTTGGGAACTAGACCAGAAAAAAATGTACGTGGTCTTGCCCTGCAGATCCCCTCTGCCATGGCTCAGGCTCCCATCCAGCTCTGTAAACCTATTTCACACACTCACAACTCCACATGACCTCACTCAGTTCTGCCCCGAAGTTTCCCGTTTTCCAGTTCTGCACCACACAATTATGTAAATCCAACTCTTCCCTGTAACACCCTCAAGTGTCTAGAAGTCACTTTATTTTGATCAAAGTCAGTCAGCTATGGCCATACTATGCGGTGTGTTTGCAGGACACCTGTACTCATGCATTCACAGCATATTTATCACCAGAGAAGATGAGCAATTTTTTCTCTTTGATTTGAGGTACTAATTAAACCTATTTTTATAGAGATTGAGCGCATTCAAAGCCTAAAGACCATCTTTCTTTCCTAAAGCCAATAAGGTGAGACAGAAGCAGGCTGTAGAAAGAGTTCATTAGCTTGGGAGCAAACCCCTTCTCTGACACTGACCTACTCTATGACTTTGAGCATCTTACTTTACCATGCGTGACAAATACCAATTAACTTGCTGCACTAAGAAGTTGTTAGCATATAGTGTGATGAGAAATGAAATGTGAGAACTTTGAAAAAATAAGCTAGGAGGTCAGATTTGGGCTAGAGTGCCTACACATATCTTTAACTGAGTGATAACTCAGACTTTGAAAGAAAAAAGGTGAGTTTAAAAAATTAAATCAAGAAATAATTGTGCAGCCTTTAGCTCTAGATAATGGCAGCGTGAGAAGTGGGATAATTAAATGATTGATATGATTTCAGAAAGAAAACACACTTTTCCTGGGCATGCACAAGGTTATCTGTGTCATTTAATTAACCTGCATGCAGGAGAGGAATTCTCTGCTGTTATCTCTTGATCCCAGTCCTGTGATGTCTGCTGGGGGTTATTTTTTGTTTTCATTTTCGGAGCTAGGTTGCGGTTTGTTTGTTGGTTTTTTTCCCTAGGGATCAGCAAGAGCTGAAGAGATTGCTACAAAACAGAGAAGAAATATCTTTTAAAGATTCTTTAGAATAGTACTAACTGGGGAATGCTTTCTATCAGTTGTCTTGTGTGGTATACTGATGAGGTTGCTGCCTCAGTTCCTTTCCTGTTGTGGGAAAACAATGTAATTCTGCTAGCTCAGCATTGCCAGTAAAGGGGGAGAGCATGCAGTGCACTACCACCATCTCGTCTCCCTGATGTAAGCGAGCACTGGCTCTTGCCTATTAACCACAAGTCCTCTCACCACCAGCCACCTGCTTCAGCCATTGCTCTACACCTTGGTTTAAGCCCTCTCCTACTTAACTCCTCACCCTGCAGCCCTTCCTCTTCCCCAGCACCATCCCTGAACACGGATCTGTGCTTCTCTCTGGAAACAAGCTCCACTCTTCCCTGCAGGCTGCCCCTCTCTTTTTTAGCTGCCCCTCTATCAGACTTGAATTTTATTTCTCTTGACTCTCAATATGGAGATGACATGACAACATTCAGAAGAGCCCCAGCCAAACCAGCATGGCTCCTTTGCTGTCATCCTTACTAGAGATGCCGATGTACACCTCAGCCACAAACATTCAGCTTCTTTCTATCTCCCTTGTGCATGATGGAGGCTTAGCTGTAAGGCGGCACTGGGAGACAGAAACCTACCCCTATAGTATTTGTTCTATCCAAAACTCTGATCAGGCCAATATTTACATAAAAGAAAGACAGGGAGCTCAGATTGCTGCAAGAGTGGAAGGCTTTGCTTTCAAATTCAGTCTTTCTCGAATGCATCCTAACCTGTGCATGCTACAAGCCGGAGCTTCTATTGAAGATGTCAAGTAGCAATACAAATCATGAGAGCGATGAATCTATATATAGATGACAAGCATGTATAGGGGGAAAAGGGAGTGAAAGAAAGGGAGAAGACAGACAGATGTGTGCTATAGAAATAGTTCTTAGAAGCTTTTGATGGTGCTCTTCTATCTTTCTCAGGAAAAACAGAATCATGTCTGAAAGCTCATATATATAAGACTCCCTCTCCAGCTTAAAATTCATCTGTGTCTTCCTGTTAGGTGTCTATATACAGACTCAGTGGCATTGTGTATTTTTATACCATCTGACATTGGTAATCAGTCCTCTAAGCAAGCCACAGAAATTGAAGGTTGCTTCTGCAAAGCCTCATTCACAGTAAAGGGAACCAGGGATTTGATTTAAAGAAGTGATCCTCCCAATCTGGTCTGAATAGGAAGGCAGTGCTGGACTGAGAAGTGACAAGGCATAAGGCTGTTCAGCACATGTCTGGGAATTTCTGCTCTTATTTTCAGATTTTCACCATGTCTAAGTTTGCTGATACTTGCTTTGTGCCAGTACAGCAGCAGTGGTGCAATCCTATCAGATGTGGTCATCGAGGCTTTGAGAAATGGCAGTACCAGCAGCAGTTTACAGTGTTTGAAAAATAAAGTTTGATGCTCCGTAGCACACATTCATTCTGGGAACTCTTCTTTCCTTCATCAAATTACTGCTTTTGGTGACAAATTAAAACCAGATTACCTGAATGGTTATCATCCCCACCCAATTGCAGAGTCCTGTCTTAACAGGCCAGGCTGAAAACCGTGGTGATTCAGGAACTGATTCATAAGCAGATCAGAGACCCAAGCCTTGAGGGCAGTAGTGGCTATCAGAGGAGGGAAGAAAGACAGGGGAGGGAGCCACTTAAAATTGCCTGATCTTAGTCTAGTACGATTCTATCACATCCTTCAGGAAAACCAGTGATGACCCTCTTCAAGCCTGAGACAACCTCAGAGGCCAGAAGGAAGCTGGGATATCTTGACAGAACAGGTGGTGGGCGACTGAACAATAGTTTTGTGGCAAGTGCAGCAGCCCAGCTGTACTAGATTTTGTATCTACATGGGGAGTGGGCTTTTCTCTAGAAAGACTGATAAATTTAACAGCTGAAAAATGGCAACAGCCATGCAGTGATTTTTGCAAGGGCATGTAGCAAACCAGTAGCAGAGATGGAGTTAAAATTCAAGCTTCCTAAATCCCAGTCCCATCCATTAGAACACATTGCCTGTAATCTAAGTGTAGTGCAAACATCCAATTGATAAGCTTTTTACAACAGAGATGACAAAGTGGAAGCTATAATCTCTTGGATATGCTGCTTTGTGGCCAGGAGAGGATTCTGTTGTAAAGGGTTTTTTTTAAAAAAAAAAAAAGCTAGAAAGATTAGGCTGCCTCCCCTTGAATAATAAAACAGAAAGAGGACAAATTGTATTTGGCAGCTCTGTCCACAAACCAGACACAGTATTTGACCTCCCTGCCCCTTTCCTGGGTCTGTGAGAAGCACAGGACTTGTGTGGGAAGCGTGGTGAGAGGAAGCACAGGAGTGCTGCCTGGGAACAGTGTACGGCACGATGGGGACTCATCATAGCTGCCAGCAGTGACTCAGTCCTACTGGGTCAGGCTTCTGACTGAGACTGGAATGAGCCTGAGCAGTGGTGACTTTTCTGTAGCAGGTCCAGTGTAAATATGACAAAAAGTCCTATGTGATTATGTAAGAAAGGTCCTTATGAAGCCTTCCCCCATCCTGGCAACCGTGCCTAGAGACCAGTGGCTGCCCTTTCTCCCTCCACTTTGAGAAAGGTGCAGAAGGACTGTCTTAAGGCATGAAATGACAGAGCAAGGTCAAGTACTTTGCAGAGCCCAATGAGGCAATGGGATTATTTTGAAAATTCATTCAAGAATACAACTTGTGGATATTCTAGGAGTGACATCTACAGATAAAATCATTATCTGCCCTGGAGAACAGCAGTCAGGAAAAGGATTATCAAGGAAGTATATGAGCTACGCAGGCACATTTCACTGCCATGAGATCTCGGTTTCCAGTTCACATGTTCCCAAGGGCTATTTATTCTTTTTTTAAAGAATAGTTAGTCAAAACTGGGAGTCTGCAGAAGGGAGGAAAAATTACAGATACAATCAGCTCTCTTCTGCAGTTGCTTGTATTTACAAGAACAAACAAAGTCCTGAATGTTAAAGCACGAGAGGATCCAGACAAACAGAGCTAGGGAAAAGTATTCACTTGAACCTCAGGCAAGCTGGGGGATTTTCAGCAGAGTTCAGGGGAGCCCCACTAGACTGCACAGCCCAAAAGCAGTGCTACCCCTTGTCCTCTCTTCTGCTATAAGACCTCATTGAAGAATTTCAACTGTTTAGCAAGTCACAAACCTGCCACAGAGCAGCAGATACACAAAGGTGTTGTGCTGCACATGCAAGAGATACAGATTCAATGACAGCAGCACATGAGGAGGCTGAACAAGTGACACACACAATGTGTATGACCTGACATTTGTGCAGCACAGTGCTCTAGATAAACAAAAGGCAAATGCATTTAGCCTACAGAGCCACAGACAAGGCTCCTCAAGGAGCCTGGTTCAGACTGAGGCACTCGCTATAGTGTCTTTGTGAGAAAAGGCCAGAAGTTTGCTCTTCCACAGCACATTTCTAAGGCGCTGAAATGCTAAGGAAAGAAACAAACAATAAAACATTTTGCACAGACTTGAAGATGGAGAGGTAATAAACATTTCTCAGTTCTATCTCTGCTCTGTTTCCTTCTGTGGCATGCCCATGGCACATGGCAAGCTGAAGGAGCCTGAAACCACCTCCCTCTAGCCACTAGCACTTACTCTCTCAAGCCTGCAGAGTCAGCAGTGTTGAGAAAGCTACAGAAGAGCATCTGACAACAAAATAAAGTTAATTTGCTGCAATGTGATATTCAATCAGAAGAAAATAACAGAGCAAGGCTCTAGCTTTTGGACTATTACCCACAATCCCTCGCCTATGACAGCAGTGACAGTGTCAGCTTCCATATGCTGTATTACAGTGACACTTGCCATGCTAAACGCTGATTAGAATTAAAATGGAAATGACATCTATGTGCATTACTCTGCCATTAGTCTTGATGTCCTACATTTTACGTTGACAGTGGGCTTTTGTGGGGGGAGCCTGAAAAGACACAGGGTTGTAGGTGGTTGTTTTTTTTCTTTTTTGCACTTGCTATTAGAGAAGCAAATGTGGTTCCAAACATAAGCATAACACAGTGAATTACAGGCCTCCTGGCATCTCGGAAAGAAGAGAAAAATCTTTGTAGTGCCCCTTGTTGGACAGAAAGCCCAGGTTCAGAAAATACCTGTATGATTGTGTATGCGGTAAATTTTTGCCACTAAAAATGGAAATTTCATGTGACATTGAGTTTATTCAAATATTTGATGCAGGTGCCTGCAAATCACGTAACTACCTTACGCTGTTACTGACTGTACCGTGTGTACACAAATGTTCACAGTTGGAGCACGGCTGATTAGAAAATGAGACCTACAAGATGAGATTCTTCCTAACTGCAGTGGAGTGGCTGAATGGAGAAGTTCACCTTCAGGAAAAGGCATGCATTGAACAGAGTATTGTTCAAGTCTATGGAAGGGCTAATTCATATCAGGCATCCCAGAGTCTCAGAGGAATGCCACAGGAATGACATAAGCCCTTTCCACTCATTTGGACAGTGCCCACCAACTGGTTTAAAGCTAAGCCTCAAGGGCAGGCCAAGAACAGATCCTCTCTTCTCTGGTTTAGCTCTTTATTGAGTCCTGTTGAAAGTCCCTTTCTTTGGATAACACCATAAACACTCCTTTCAGGAAGGGCAGATATTTTAAAAACTCAGTAACCCTTTAGTGAGGTTATCTGTCATCCGCTACAGATCTGGAGTAGCCAGAACTCACCCAGGCTTCAACAAGGTCTGTGTCTGCCTTGTCGCTGTAAGTCAAGCATTCTCGGTCCTCTCACAGAACCACAGTCCAGAATGGAGAGTGGAAAACGTTTAAGTTATTTGTGAACTTGCTGAAATCACCATTACTTTCAACTCTTACACTACTGATGAAAATGTTTCTTTTTTAAAAAATACAAGAAGATTGCAAGGCGGTTCTGGCTAAAACTAAAATAAAACTCAGCCATTTCCTCCCCCCATTTTGTCTGTCCAAGATGTGCTGACACAGCAAAAGGCAACGACAAACCTAAGGCACTACTATCGCATGAAGGAGAAATACAACTACGAGGGCCAAGCGTTGTGCCCTCCTCACCGAGATGCCTTGCAGAACCACCTGATCTCACGTGCAGAAGGCTTGGTGGGATGGGTCCATCAGGCTCCATCAGTGTATAAGGGTCAGCTCCTATCCTGACAGCTCTCCTGTGCTGCCTCAGGAAGCGGTGACATGGTTACAGTATTGAAGCCAGTCTCCAATCCTTGTTCTTGTCCTTGCCAGCAGATCAGAATCAAGAAGATATTTAGACTCATTTTTCTTTGTCTATTCCAGTACATGCAGTATGATGACTTAGATGCTCAGGTGTAAGCACATACATAGGAATTTGCCAAATCATGGCTAAGTTCCAGAATCAAATCTATAAAAGTCACCAGGAAGTGTTCCATCAGAATTTTCAGCACCCTCCTTAACTCTACCTCAAGGCCCTGGTCTCTCTTTCTACAGAAGCATTTCCATCCAGACTTGAGGCATGATGGATAGCTTCCCTCTCCCTTATCTCATCCCTGTAACACTAAGGGAAAACAAGGGGCTTGGAGGGGAGGAAAGAAGATGCCTGTAGTGCCTGTAAAGTTGAAGATAACATTTAAGCTTTGTTACACCGAGGAGGCTGCGTTAAGCTCCCGTGACCTTGAGCGAGAGCTGCAGCTTGGGTTCCTCTCCTAAAGACTTTAATAAAGTGAAAAATTGTTTCAATACAAAATGTGATATTGGGACATTGTTCGTGCATATATTGAGCTTAAGTCAAATATTCTGTGTCCTCAAATCCGACTGATTAATAATTAGAACCAGAAATTCTGTCTTTACTCTAATGTGTTTAGGAAAACTGATGGATTTAATTTTTTTTATCAGCCAAAAGTAAGAAAATGTAATCTTTCTTAAAGTATCTAATACAACAATACAGAATAATTAGTTTCTATGAAAACAGGCATAATGGGACAGAATAATAAATCACTTTCTGTTTTGTATCTGTCCGTCTGATGGAGGAGAGATTTACTATACAGTATGGTGCATGATGTTGTAGGAAATATCAGGCAATAGAAGAAATCTGTAAGGGGATAAAGTATTTCCAGCTGTGCATTATAAGGGAGCATTTCATCTCTTGACAAAGCCTCAGAGATAGGTCCAAGTAATTATACAGCAAAAAGCAGCCCCTCTTTGGATTGCAACTTGCCAATATATGTCAGCCCTTACAGCTCTGATTCTGCATCCTCCACGGCCATTTACTTCAATAGACCTGTGCACTTCTGGAGAGTTTTACTCTTACCTCTTCTTCCTTCTAGTTTTTTTAGACACACTAATGAACTGAAAGGGGTTGTTCCATGCCCTTCTCACCTGGGCAGTGTAATCTACATTTTGTACCTGGAAATGCCGAGGCACAGTGAGATACACCAGCATGGCCAAGGCCATGTGACAGGTCGGTAGTTGCCTGTGCCTGGATCAGTTCGTTGCCAACAGACTTAACCCAAAGCCCTCTTAATTGAATTGCAAGGAATAACTCATAAATCTCAGGAGAAAGTGGGGTTCTTCAGCTGCTACAGCTCTCATACTTGTTCTGGGTTGTAGTTCTTACTTTTCTTCAGCTTTCTTCTAGGAAAGGAACCAGAACGAAAGCGAGGTGGTTGGTATCTTAACTCTTCTCCAGGTACATTCATGAGATGTTCAAAACAGGCTTGCTGCTGGTCATTATCATCCTACTTTCATTGTCTGCTGCTAGAACGTCATCTCTGGGCTCATTCCATTTGGACTTGACTCCAAAGCCGTGATTTAGTCTGACTCCTTTTAGTGCAGACAAGTTCATTTTGATTTACCTTGTCAAGCCAAACCAGAATCTGTTCCTGTGGGTTTAGTCAATACTTGCACAAAGAGCATTTTTCTCTGATCCTGGCTCCTGCCCCCCTTCATGGGAATTCTTTTGAGACCAAAAAGATGGTAGAAAAGACAAGAAATCGCACAAAGAGAAGTATATTTGATTAGGTCCTCTTTGGAGGTGTTCCCACAGAGCTAGTGACCCGAAATCCAAGTCACATGGAGAAAGCTGTGCTCTGAGATTCAAAGAGATTTCCTTAGCCGATTTGACTCAATTCACATGGGAAGTCCAAGGGTCTATGTAATTCTTGCTGACTTCTCTAGAGCACAAGTCATGGCACATTTATCTTTTGCTTGGTGATGGTAAATGGTCTGCAGTTTTTCCTCCCATCATGGAGCCCTCTCTTCTCATGAGTTGTCAATGTGCTATGCACAGTTAGTGATCCTCAGGAATGACAAGGTATACCTCTGCTTTTAGACCACAATTCATCCCCAGATCTTTTAATTTATTATGTTTTAGAAACAAATGCATGCAAGAGGAGCATTACCTAGAACTGTTAGGAAAGGTGCTCTGTAGTGATGCGTGATATATTTAGCTGTACACAGCAGCAATATACAACAGTTTGGGACTAGAAAGAAATGAGCTGACTAAAACCAAAGTGCAAACTACTCCCAGCATACTCAGGTATTGACTGCTATAAGAATAAACACAGATACCTTGTCTCTTAACTATAAGATATTTACCCAAAATAGGAACACCCTCTACAGCTCCAGTTGGTTTCTAGTCCATACAGAATCACTTCAGCCTACACCAAATCCTGCATTATCACCTCCAAGTCCACCATAACATATTTTTTTCCCCTGCACTCCTGGTATGCCGCAGCCCAAACCTTTCCCATTTATAAGGTCACCTTTAAAGGGATATGAGCACTCTAAACAGCACTAGTTAAAACATTTGTTTGCGAATAAGGAGCACAGTAATCTGATCACAAGACCTCTGTCAGAAAAACTCCCACAACATCCAACTATCAATTGCTTTGAAATTCCACAAAAAGCAAAGAATGGGAACAATACAACGATCACACCACCTAGAAACAAATACCACCTCCAGGTCAGTATACAACACCTCCCTCTACTGGGTAAAATCCAGACAGATAAACTGTGTGCCAAACGGGTTGTACACTCTGGACTCTGTGCTGCCATAACAGCAGGCCAGAGCTCCATCTGTGCTGCCCCTCTGCCATTCCTGGTACAGAGTATCTTCACAGCTTTCAAGTGTCCAATGGAGTAGAGATTTACTTGTAACCTGGTTTATGATGTTACAAATGTCCAGTGTGAAACACAGTGGTTAGGATAGACTTTTCAGAATGTTTCCTTCATTTTGAAGGACTCCTCACTCAGTTTCTCTCATTCCCAGTAGGGGATACTTCTGGCCCAGACTTGGACTTGTTTGCCCTTTAAGCTGCTCCTAACTCTTGGTAGCTATTCTCAAGCTGTCACAATCAGTGTCACAGGAAAATTACCACATAACGTATGTGACAAGTCACACCTACACTGCACAAAAAGCAAAATTATGCAGTGATGTGTCAAATGGATCATATTTGTGTATCACCCAACACGTACAGTTCATAAAAACTGACATCTCTTCAGCAGCCAAAGGAAATGACAAATTATAGAGCGTGCAGGCTGAGGAACTGACAGGCTGTAACAGAGGCTATCCCATTCTCAAGGCACAAAACCAATGCCTGCCTTCCACCACAAAGTCTATATACTCACATATATAGATGGATTCTCTAACTTCAGGTTGTGCTGGGTTATAAACATTGCAGGAAACATATCCAAGCATCCATATCTGCAGGTTATCCCTCCCTCCATCTCTGGATAACTACTTGCTCTGCTCTCTCTGAAGCAATTCCCCCTGGGAATTGGAACTGCTAGAAGAGGTAGATGGGCAGGCTGGGGGCTCAAGTGCTGCTGAAGGTACAAGGCTGAGACTTCAGAGCACCAGATCCAGCTCTCCTCTCTGCCACTTTGTGTGTGCTTTGGTACAAGTCACCCAGTCCCACTGTGCCTTAGGTCTCCCTCTGTTAAATGAAAGAATAAAACTGTCCTGCCAAATTAAGTATCATGAGAATAAGTATGCTAAACAATGCAAGTGCTCATATATCCTAACCTATGTTGATGCATTCTAGCTTAAGCACCTTTGACAGCCCAATAAAGGCTTTACCAAGCATCTGATAAAACTGATAAATAGATGTTGATGGCCTTTGAGAGGCAGTGGATCAGCCCTGAGAGAGAATGGATGGTGTCTTCATTGCCTGTATGGCCAAGATACATTTGTCATTAGATTTCTCTCTTGCACTTTACTCTTCTCAAAATACATCTTAACATGTAAGGATCTCCATCACTAATAGCTTTGAACTGAATAGCTGTATCAAAAAAACAAAATAAGCTGCAAGCAGCAAATAGAGAAAATATAATATAAGGGTGGGACAATGGAGGTCTGAGTTCAGTTCTCAGCTCATTCACAGATTTCCTGAACAATCTTAGACAAGACATTTAGTTTCAGTAGGCACCAGCTACTCATCTGCAAATCCAGGATGAATAATCATTCCTTTGCCCTTGCTTTCTATTTAAAGTCTAAGCTCTCAGGGGCTGAGGCTTCCACTTATTGTTGACAACTCTACATCAGCCATGAAATGTTTCTCTGAATTGCACAGAAACTGTATTACAGATGCAGAATACCTCTGCTGTTTGTAAACAGTCTAGTCTGGATCCAAAATAACCACTTGCACTGAGCACAGCCAATAAGCTCTCCCGGACCCTGTCATAAGCACAGTAGTTTAAGCATA
>WEIS01070673.1:0-17521 GCA_013389965.1 Todus mexicanus
CTTCCCACCCAAAATATTCCATGATTCTGTGATCCCAAAATCCCCTCTCGTTGTTTCTGCCCAAATTACCAGGCTGGTAGGTAAGAGAATTGCCGATGCTGACTCCAAGGTGACTAATTTTTGCTAGGTGTATTAATTTGTGTACGCTTAGATCATTTGCCTGGTTTTTCCCCACTTAGTTTTATGAATCCTTTCTGGAGTTCCTCACTATTGGGGCAGTGTCTGAAAAGGAGCCTGGTGTCATCCTCAGACTCTCAGGATGGAGCATTTTGTTGGGCGAGAGTCATTTTACCTTTTTATTCCATTCCGTTAGAAATTCTGAAAGGCTCTTACCTTCATTCCCCTTAGAATAACTATTTATTTGTTCAGTTTTAGTCTCCCTGTTTTCCATTAAATCTGAAAGAAATGGTTTTCCTGTGCTCTTTGTGTAATATCAGGGCTTGACATGATTCAACAGAAACAGATTGGGGGAGGGGGGGGAAATTTTGTTTTGGAATGTTTCCATTTTTCTTGTCAGGTCCATGTTGACGTGGAATGGGGAATGGGGGCATGAAAGGGAAGAGCCTGCTCAATTTGGGTTGCTTCCCAGCAAACGATCGGATTGACGGACACCAAGCCAGCCTTGCTTTCCTTGACAATGTCCAGACCTCACCAGGAATCGCAGGTGCAGTTAAAAAGGAATTAGATAAAATGACTCGAATCGGCAGGACCTGCTCAGGTAGACATTGAGAATTTTCCTCTCGAGTTTCATGAGTTTCATGTGTGACAGACGATGGGAGTTTGGTCCGAGGGAATAGAGAAGGTTGGGAAGTTGCTGTTGTCTTTAAAACCTTGTTATTCCTCCTGTGACCACCAAGCATGAAGAAACCCACCTACAGAAACATTCACCTCATCTGGGAAGCCAAGGCCATAAGTTCATTAATAGACCTTAATGTCTCTGGGTAGCCTCACTTGGGGTCTCCATCCTCTCCCTCTGCCTACAGGCTGAGGAGTTCCATTTAGGCTCAGTCCTTGGGGTTACAGTTTTCCTCTGAGCTGTGTTGTAGGTGTGGGTGTACCTGGCTTTGTCTACTGGATGACTCTGGCACCTATGCTGCAGGTAGCCTGTCCTCCTAGATGGACCTCTCAGTCCTACCTTGTGGATTTGTCTCTCTCCTGCTTCTCCTGACTGGATGCTCTGGGTGAACCTTAGACCTGATTGATTGTTTTGCCTCTTCCAGGGCTGCTGCTGGACCCTGCTGTGGTCACCCTTGGCTTGACCTCTCTCTTGGAGCAGCCTTGCTCTTGTTCCTCCTCAGCATCTCCTTCATGAGGAATGACGTTTGGTAACAAGGAGGACTAATGCCACTGGAGCCAGCGGAGTTACATTGCAACACAGTCAAAGAGCTTAGCACTGTGGTCACGCAGCTCTGATGGGAGTTGTTGTGAAGGTCTGAGTAAACTACAGCTCTGTGGACAAGGTCCGGGTTTCTCTAGAGATGCTTCAGCTCCTGGTGGGGTGACACAAAGAAGAAACAATTTCTGGGACCAAAGCAATTCTAAAAAAACGTAGTTTGGAGGATGAAATCAGATGAGGAGCGCCTGTTCTCACACTGAATATCTTGTGAGTTTAAATTAAAAAGACAAAAGGCAGGAAGAGGAAACACAGCCTGGCCTTGTGCTCCTCAGCTGTGCAAATCAAAGCGCTGCAGAAACTGGCACCAGCTTCACTCTGTCACTTCTGGAGGAAAGTGAAACAAAAGACGGTCAGGACAACAGCGGAGGGATCAAATGGCTGCAGTTGTTCCTATTTTGCATTTTAATGACCTGAGCTGCCAGGGTTCAGCTGATTTCAGTCTCTCATTAAGCCAAACTAACCAGCTCAGGTGCCAACACCCACCTCTGCCCTTAAATGCAGCGATGGTCGCTTGGGACCCTCAATGTCATCAACAAGCTCCATGTGAGCTGAGGCAGACTCGTAAGCTGCCCTGAGCATGTCTGCTGGGATGGACCAAGTGCTGGTGCCTGGGAGGAGAGCTCTGCAAGAGCTGGGGGCTGCAGAGACCTGCTCCTGCAGATCCTTGCTCAGCACAGCATGAATCTTGACTCTCTGGACTTACCTGGGCAAGATGATGGTGCCCAGTCAGGCTTTTGGCAGGGAAGGACCCACCTGCACAAGAGACAGTGAAGACAGGTAAGAGAAAGCTGCTCTTGTGCTCGTTTGGGTGGCAGAGTGGGTTTTGTTGGATGAGGTTAAGTCCAGCAGCCCCAGAACCGGGGAGATGCTATTGGAGCTGTGAAACACCAGCACCCTTGCCCTGCTCTATGGCGACAGGCAGCCTCCATGTAATGGTGCAGGTTGTCCAGAAAAGCCTGGCTGTGTTTAGCTGGTTTGTAGGCTGCAAGCACAGCAGCCGAGCCCTCCTTCTCTGGACTTTCCCCTAAAGTTGGTGTTTGGCCCAATCTAGCAGAAGTGGACACCCACTTCCCCAAGGAAACCAACTCTTCTTTCAGTGGACACTGGTAAAATGCTCCTGATGTGGAACCCAGTGTGTGTGTGATGATAATCCCCTCCGTGAGTAGCCCTGGGGAGCTCCAGAAGGGAGAGCAAGTGTCTGTGGACCTTGACCTTACCCAGCCAAGTGCTGCAGGTGTCCACGTCCTCGGCTGCCTCTGGTGCTGTGGGGTCCCTTGTCTCGGTGGTGCTCTGGAACTTGTGGTGTTCTCCTTGGCTGGTATCAGCCAGCGCTGCTCCCGGGGTGGTGTTGAAGGGCTGGGAGGCCTCCAAGGAGAAGGTTCAGAGCCAACCACGTGGTTTTGATGAATGAGCAGATGAAAGGTGAGGGCAGAGACCTGGGTGAATTCCAGCAGGTGGCAAATCCAGCCCTGTACACTTCTGGTCATTCGCAGGGCTGATGGAAACCATCCAGTAGCCCTGAGACTGCTTGTGGCTGCTCCAGAGCTACCACCCCCCATGTGATGCCTCCATGAGGTAACAGCAGCTCTTCTGGTGCCCTTGCCAGCCAAGCTGCTTTTGTAACACGGAGGTCATGGGCCTGTACCCACGAGTCCTTCTCCTGGCTCTAGCGACGCCAGCTGCTGCTCTCCCCTCTGCTGGACCCTGACTTTGACCTTGGGCAAGTGTTGCTGGAGCAGCAGCTCTCGCACTGTTCTCCTTCCAGCTTCTCCTGGCAGACGGTGCCAGAAACGCTTTTACTAAGCGAAAGCGAAGACTGACGTCAGCCCGAGCGTCTGCGAGCCAAGGAACTGAGCAAAGGCCTAGAGTGCCTCTATCTTAATCCAGCTGTGGTTGTTCCTGCTTTCAAGCCCTGATTACCTGCCTAATTCCGCGCTAGGATATTGCTCAGACATCTGAGGAGATGCAAGCTGGCAATTTCAATGCGCTCCTCAACATCTCCAGCAAAACACCCGCTGGTGCCAAGCCCTTGGCTCCTGGCTCCTCAACCTGTTTCTCCTCAGTAAGGAGATTTCCAGGGCGAGTCTGCCTGGGCCCTGCAGGAGGCATCTTTTCTCCTGCCAAGGCTGGGGCTGGAGGAGCAGCTCCCGAGCTGTCACTCAGGGAGTAGGAATGCAGGCGAGGCTGCCCTGTGGTTAGAAGGGCTCCACCCCAGAGACAGAGGTAGGCGCCCAGGTACCAACAGGGGAGACTTGGGGCGCATCCAGGGTTGTTGATGACAGGCACGGATCTGTTTCTTAACCCTTTGCCTGCCTGCTTTTGGTTTGCTGCTTTCTGGCTGTGGCAATATTCAGGTGGTGCTGGTATCTTGGATGTGCCCAGTGCTGGGGTGGGTTGGTAGGGGAGCAGCTGTTGGGTAGGATCATAGACTGGCTTGGGTGGGAAGGGACCTTTTAAGGCCATCAAGTCCAACCTCGCTGCAGGGAGCAGAGTCATCTGCAACTGGAGCAGGTTGCTCAGAGCCCCCAGCAGCCTCCCCTGCAATGGGGACAGGGATGGGGCAGCGACCGCCTCTCGGGGCAACCTGGACCAGGCTCTCAGCACCAACAATTTCTCCCTTCTCTCCCATGTGAATCTCCCTCTTTGTGTTTAACCCATCCCCTTTTGTCCTGTCCCCACAGGCCCTGCTCTAAAGTATGTCCCCATCTTTCTGAGCAGCCCCTTGAAGCCCTGCAAGGCCCCCAGAAGGTCTCTGTGGAGCTTTCTCTTCTCCAGACTGAACCTCCCAAGCTCTCCCAGCCTGGCCTCCCAGCAGAGGGGTTCCAGGTCTCATCATTTTTGTGTCCCCCTCTTTTTTTTCCCCACATCTTCACTGGAAAGCTGAGGATAAGCAGGGATCCACTCCTCCCTCCACTGGCCCCTGGGTCTAGAGGATGCTTCCCAGCTGGAGATTTATGTTTAGGGGAAGGGATCCCTGCACTACTGTTGTCCTGGAAGGCTGGAAAACTGTAGTATGCTCCAGCATGAATCTGTTCCTTTTTTATTTAATGTTTGGGTTTTCTGTTGATCGCTCTGCTGAGGTCTCTCTGGGAGGCCTGGAGTCAAAACAAAGCTGGTTAGCCTGGGAGTAGGTACCTGAACAGCATTAATTTCCCATGAAGTGGGCAAACCTCGCATGTACCTTCTTCCCTGATGAGAGTCCTAGCCCAGGAGCTTTGGAAAGTCTGACCAAGGAAATATTTTCCTGGCTCGATCCCTCAAGTTTCGGTTGCACCTTTCTCGTGCTGATGCACCTCTCGGCTCCAGGTACTGGGGGCAAACCCGTTCCAGTGCCAGGGTCTGAAGTGTGGTGTGACCTCGTGCGTTGCTCCTGACTCCCAGGTCACCTGTGAGCTCTTGCTCCTGTCTCTAAGCCTCCGTCCCTAAACCAGGGATGCCTTTTGTCTGCCCTCCTTGGATGCAAAGTTCTACCCAATGTCATACCAGTCTCTGCTGTGGTGTGGAGACTGGCACCAGTGTCTCACTGGTTGATTTTTACCTCTCCTGTAGCTTCTGTGTGTTTACTTGGAAAGATAAACCTCCCAGGGCTTTCCTTGCCATGAAGCAGGGCAGGTGTCCTGTTCAGATCCTGAGTATCGGGAGAGCAGAGTTCCAGATTTTGGCTCTTCTTGTTGTTCTCCTGATGTATCTGCTTAACGTATCCTCCCTGCCACATTTAAATTCGTGTTTCTACTCATTTATGGAGCACTTTGCAGCCTGGAGCAGCAAAGTGCCACAGAAAGGGGGAAATGATGGTATTAAGGAATTTGTAGGCATATGTTTTGGGGCTTGTTTCTACTCGAGCGTGTCTTAGCCTGGTACCGTATCCTAAAACGCCTTTTGAGTTTTCTCTGTTCCTTGAGACAAACCACTCAAAGGAAGGGATGCCAGCATCCAGCGTAACTCAGTGACACCCCCAGCTTGTGCCTGCAAGCAGAGTGGTTGGAGTCACTGACCTCGAGTAGCTGAGGAACAGGCTCCTTGCTCCAGCCTGTGACCAAACGCTCAAAGCCCTGTGCCCACCTTGCTGACCTTTCCTGACCTCTGTCACCCGAGGGTCAATGTCTACAAGTCCTCTGGAGACAAAGGGGAATTCACCACTGAAATGTAGAGTGGCATGAGAGTGACTGGATTTATCCAAGGGTGTGCTGCCGGAGGACTGGGGCCCCAGTATGAGCTGGAATTGTTTCCTTGGGGCTGGCTTGGGTGGTGGAATCTTAGTTCAGATATGAGAGCAGTTCTACTTGTCCTTTCAGTCACTCCTTGCCTTTCAAGTGGTGTCCTGAGGATGCTCCTGGTGTGCTGAACTGCTTTGCTCAGAACCCAAGGGAAAAATCTTACAGGGCAGAGATCCCCTTTTTTTTCCCCAAACACACCTTTAATGAGCTTGTGACTGAAGCTTCCTCCATTCCTGGTGTGGTGATCAAACATCTTACCAGCCCGTTGATCTGTGAGGATGTGTATTGCAGTGGAAAACTAAAAATCAAACCCACAAGTAGCACAACAGCCCAAATCCAGGCTGTTAAAAAAGCCCTTGGGGAGGTCCCAGTCCAGGAATGGGTGATTGGAGGGGATTTACCTTCTTTTATCTTGACTTTCCAGCACCACGGTGGCCTGAGAGCCCCTCTTGATGTATAAGGAGGAACAAAAACCACTGAGCTGAGAGTGGCTGGGAAGGGTTAACTGGGACCAGTGAGGTCCCTTTTCAGTCTGTGTCCATTTAACTGCCCGAGGAAGCCGCCAGGCTTTGGCTTTGGATGAGGATGTATTTTAGAGCTTCTCCTGTTGCTGCCGCCCTCCTTTCCATGGGCACATCGGGGTGGCCCTGGCTTGGAGCCGCGCCGGCCAGTTCTGGTGGGTGTGTGGTAATCCCTGTAACTCGCGGCACGACCTGCTCCGTGGGCTCAGCCGCAAACCCTGGTCCCGGGGTGATGTCACGGAGGACATCGCAACGTCGCCTCACGCCACGACACGCTTCTGCTGACACAGCTTGACGTCACGTGGGCACCGCCATCCACCGGGCACGGCCGTGGCTGGAGGCTCTGCCCTGCGCTGGAAGCGTTGCACCAACCGGAGGCCCTGCCAGGGCGACCAGGGCGGCATTTGCACCAGCAGCACCTTTTTTAGCTTGCTTGGTGCTGATGCACCACTTCGAGAGCCGCCCGATGATGCGTGCGGCTGCCCTTCCAGTTTGGTTTATCCTCACGACTTGGAAGCTCCGTCGAGTGCTTAGTCCTGGCTTTGGCTGGAGGATGGAGCAAGGGTGGCTGAGTTTGCTCGATGGGAGCTCTTTGCATCGCTCGTGGTTCTGTGGGCAGGAGGTTTTGCTCATGCCGAGTGATTCCCTGTGTGGAGAAGTGATGCTGCTGCCTTCTGGTGTCACCTGCCTTGTGGTGGTCCCATCGTGGGCAACACTTTGGCTGATCTTTCTGGGAGCAGCAGCTGCATGGCACCTGATGGTGCAGAGCTGCTGTTACTCCAGAGCAGTCACTCTGTCGTTGCTCCTCCTGGTTTATGTGCCTGAGGCTTGTCTCAGGGGATCCTTGTTCTTTATTAAAGATCTCCAGGGGTCATTGACTCGCATCAAAGGATTCCCTGGAGAGCCCTGAATATCTCTGTCAATAGGGTTCAGTGATTCTTCATGGCAAGAAGCCTCTTCTGAGCTCCCAACCAGGCTTTCTGTTCCATCGCTCTGCTCTCTGCTGTGACTGTCCCCAGCAGTTGGATGGGTGACTCCTCTCTCACTGCTAGAACCTGCTGCTAGTACCTACATCTCCACAGCACCTCATCAAGTGTCTTTGTCCTGCTCAGATAATCACAAGGAGCTCCTTCTCTCTGTGCTCTTTTGTTTAGTTCCATTTATTTATCTCGAAAACAAGCAGACTGTTCATCCCAGGTGACATCAACTCCAGCCCACCTACACCTGCAAGACTGACCACATCTCATCAGCCTTCTCCTGTCACCAAGGCCACCATAATGTCACCTTGGGCATCCTCTCCTCCCACTCCCGTGTATTGTGCAGAGCCAACCACCAGCTGCAGCCTCACAAGGCCCCTGGGTTGCCAGGAGGAGTAATTAGGACGTTGTTAGGACATTCTACTCCTCCAGTAGGCTTCACTGGCTCTTGGGTTGGGTTTTTGGTATGCTGCAGAGGGTTCAGCTGGTTCTTTACCCATGCCTTGTGCTAGCAGGTCTACCCCAGGCACCAGTACCATCTGCTGATATCAAGTTCTCCCAGGTCTGCAAGTTGTTGTCTACCTTGGTGTGGTCCTGTAGCGTCAACCACCGTGCCCGGTTGCTCAGCCACCCTGTTGTTCAGGATCCCGATGACTGCTATCACTTGTGGCCTTTCATTTTTACGTATTTTTCAGGGGGAGAGGGGGCGTTTGACCTTGAGTACGAGGAACTTGTGCCTCCATGTGTGGGCTGCGTGGATGTACCAGCCTGCTTGGAGCTAGCTTGGGGCTCATTGTGTGGTGTAGACTTGTCTTGCATCTAATTAGAGGCTCGTTTCTCCCCTTCTTGCCTGTCACTCATTCCTCTCTTCCCCTTCTGCCTTCAGAAACAGTTCTCAGCACAGTCAGTCTGGTGAGAACATGATCTGAGGCTGGTTTCCTTGGTCAGTTTAGGTCCTGTGTGCAAAGTTCTCAGCAGGGTCTATGGAAGACTGAGCAAAGCTTCCCAGCTAACATCTCTCTGATGCCAAACCCACCTTCTGAGACCTCACAGCAAAGAGCCAAATGGGTGGATGTCCCTTTCTTCGAAGAGTTTGAGTAACTCAGCTGCAGATGAGGTTACATCAGGGAGCTTCTGGCAGAGCCTCTGTTGTCCCCATGTCCCCGGGAGCTGAGCATAAGGTCACTCTTCTCTCTTGCTGCCCCTACTGGCTGATCCTTCTTGGAAGAGGGAATGCGAGTGGTCCTCAGTGGTGAATAATGTTGTGATGTTGTCAGAATATTTGGTAGTGAAACCTGGTTCTGCAGGTAATTAAGCCTTGGCCGTGACTGTCTCAGACAGAAGAACATCTGCTTTGTAAACTAGGCAAGGCTTTTTATTTTTATTTTTTTTTTCCTTGGGTGGTGTCATGACCTGGCATCATTTAGAAATGATTTTGTATCTGTGATGATTATTCCTCGTATAATGTTACGGGTAATTATCTGCCGATAATTATGATGTTGAATAATTCCAGAAAGAGTTTATTTAATGTAAACATTTAGAAAACTCAACCCTACGGATAAGGTAGAGCCCAAGGGCGCAGGGGTTTTATTTCCAGCTTTGCCGCTGCTCTTCTCAATGGCCCTGGCGCTTCACAGATGTGGCTTCTGCAAATAGCTTGACTTTAGGGGGAAGGAGTTTTGCTCTCTTAACCATCAAACAAGCCAAAATTAGACTGCTGAGATGGAAAGAAGCTTTGGATGATGCTTCACTGCCCCAGTAACGCATGCGAAACATCCCAGAGGATCAGTTCTGGGGTGTTAGCTGCTGCTTTATAATAACCCGACGTTGTAAAATGTGCCTCAAAGTCACTTACTGCAAAATCTGCTCGCTTGTGTAGCTCCCCTTCCCAGCTCCCAGCCTAAGAGAGCACTTGAAGAACGTGTAAAAGGAGATGCCAAAAGTCTGTGGAAAAATTTGCACGGGGGCCTACTTGTGTGTTTGAAGCTGGGCAGAGAGCTTGTCTGAGGCGGGGGGCAAATCGAGGATGAAACAGTCGCCAGAAAATTGATAGACGTGCCTGGAAATGCCTTTAACCCTTATTTACTGTCGGGCTCGTGGTTTGAAAAGCCTCGAGTCTCGTTTTGTCTGTTTGGTCCCCGCTAAAATTACAGAGGTGGGAAGAAACCACCCACCGAAGAGCATGGGCCCTGAGAAACGAGGCCAGAGGAGAGAGGGTCCCTCCTGGGGCCACCGTGCAAATGAAGAGCAGGTTTAGAGCTGGAGCTGTTGCCTCGCTGCCGCAATGGTTGGAGAGGGCCAAGGGAAGGGATGAACCACTGGTGTTTCCAGAGCCCACGTTAACATGCCAGCCTCCGCTCACACGGTGCTGCCTTGCCCTGGACTCCTGTGGGTGTGGAGTCCCAGTTATTTTATCACGGGCACCGGTTATGATTTCACTGGAATAAGCAGGAGTGACTCCCTGGAGGTGACGGCGTTGGAGCCCTGGAAGAGCAGAGTTACGGTGGCAATGAAAAGCTCTTGTTGAGTCCAGGCCTCCTGAGGTGCCACCACGGTGCAGAGCAGGGGAAGGAGCCCCGTGTCTTTGTATTCATACAGAGGAGGAAACCTGCAGGAGATTGCACAACGTGGAGGAGCCAGCAGTAACACGCAGGTCTGCAGCTTCCCAGCCTTCCTCGAGGCAGGTTGCTCATGTGTGGTGGAGGGAGCCTGGTCTTGCTTGACACCAACATCCACAAGAGCAGAGTTAAAGCAGGTGATTTGTCAGTGAGAAGCATCACCACGGGGATGACCCTTGTCTTGGAAGACAGATGGATCCTCGTCTCCAAGTGCCTGACATCTTCGGGGTAGTGGAGAACAAAAACATCAGCCTGGTTTAGGGTGGGATTTTTTTTCCTCGCGGTGCATTTGACCGCCAAAGCAGAGCAAATCCACAAACTCTGCATCAGGAGGAATTACCAGGGTGGGGTCTTTGTGTGTGTGTGGAGCCTTTTTTAAATCTTAGTGAAAGACAGGAGAGATCCAGGACAAGTGAGAGCACCACAACTTCAGTCTCCAAGTGCAACACTGCTTTGGGGTCCTTCTTATTGCACCCGGCCTAAGCCTGTTGCCCCTGCCTAAGCATCTTGGAGCCTTTCTGGTGTTGCAAGCATCTCAAAATAACTCCAAAGTAGCTGTTTTCTCTCCTTACTGGGACTGGGGAGAGGGAAGGAGATTTGAAGCAGCACAGCTCCCTCATGGTGGCCTCCTGGGGTGGGGCAGGTTTCAACAACGTGCCAGAATCTGTGGCTCTCCTTGGACATGTTTAATTTCCCCGTCTCCCTGGCACAGGGAGCGCTTGAATCGCCCTTTAGCAGTTGGGCACAGAAGGGGAAACATCATTAACATACAAAGGGCTCCTCTTTCAACACCAGCGTTGGGAGCTTTCATGACTTTTAGCTTTGTCTCATCACATTCGTTCTGCGTTGTACTCGGGTTTGTGTTTTGGGCTTGTTTTGTGGTTTGTTGGGACTTTTTTTTTTTATAAAAAAAAGTCCTAGTTCTGGGAATTGGGTAAACACGTCAAAATCTCAGCTTTTGTTAAAGGCTCCTGCTCTTGACGGCTCCAGAGGAAAAATCGCAGCTTCTGAAGATGCTACAAGTGATGATCCGGCACCAACACTGCATCTCTCTGGCTTATTTCTGATTCTTGTCATATTCAAACAAATCTTGTTGCGAGACGAAGGGGAGCAGGAGAAAGTTGCTGCTTTTGATGATTGCTGAGGATTGGTAGAGTTGAATGGTGCCTGAGGTGCTTTGCTCATTGCAGCAGAGAGTGACCATGGGGAGAAATGGATAATGTGACATTTTCCACTTGTCTCCTCTCCCTCTTTCTGCCTCACTCTCCCATCTTGATGAACTAGGTTTGAATTTTGTGCCCCCTCTTGGGAATACAGGTAAGGGTTGGATTGGTTTGGGCAGTTGCTGCCTTCCCCTTGTTACTTGTAGAATCATAGAATTGGTTGGAAGGAACCTTCAAGATCTAGTTCCACTGCCACGGACGGGGACATCTCCCACAAGTCACTCAGGACAGATGCTTTGCTGGATCTCCCGTAACTTCTTTGCCCGTCTTAGTTTCTCAGGTAGAATTTGCTTATTGTGATGGGAAACGTTGGGAGTTTGAATCCCATTTTGCGTTGGCATCGAGGCAACTGGGCTGAAGGTGCTGATGTGGACCCGTTCCACGTTTCTGCTGAATATGCGACCCACTTAAGATCAGGTGTTCTGTGGGTATTGCCAAAGCTATTCAGGTTAAACATCTCCATTGGTTCTTAAGGCGATTCTGACAATGGGCCCGAGGGGAAATAGGGCAGGTACTTGGAGATCTGTGTCACTGTGTTGGCTTGAAACATTCCGAAATGCAATCTGGGAGGAGATGCCAGAGCGCTGACCCACCTGCCGCTGCTGCAGCCTTCTCCTTCCAACCTGTTGTGCTCTTCATGGGCAAAACAACGCAGGAGCTCCTTGGCATGGAGGCCCCAAAAGGAGAGGGGGGGAAAAAAAAAAATGATAGTGCTTCCCCCCCACTAACATTCATCTGCCATCCTGTGAGCCTGACTCACCTTTCCAGGAATCTGGTTTAATCATTTATGCAGCTTCTGAAGGGCCAGGCAGGAGACGGCATGAAAGCACAACGCCTTTGAAAAGCAGCGTCTCCCTGAAAGCACTTGCCTTCCAGGGGATCCCGTAGTCGTCGCTCCAGGGCTGTAACGATAAACAACACCAAAGTTTGTTCTAATTCGCTGTGGTTTTGCTTCTCGCTGGGCTGTTGGGATCCTGGCAGCCGCCGCCGGTGTCTTTGCTGGAAGTCTTCTCGGTCTTGACATCGTGAGAATCAAAATGTTGTGTGAGAATCTCCTACTTTTGTTTCCCCCTGCCAAAAGTCAATGTTTAGTCTTCAGAGCAGAGAAGAGAGAGAATTGGTTCGATCCTTCTTGATGCCTCTTTGATACATTCCTTGCACCCAAAAGGCTTTGGTTGCCTATTGTTTTCTACAAAAAGCATAATTTATTTGTTTAAAAAATATACACAAAATCTAACTTGCCCATTTATTTGCTTTTTGTTTGGTAATTGAACATGGATATTTTATTGCTGGTAGCTGATATTGCGTTGCTCTTCCTCCTCTCCTCATTCTCATCTTTGCCACCATTTTAATGATAAAATTGAAATAGAAAAAAAAGAGAGTCCAACTTGAGTAATTAGAATTCTGGGTTTACGTTGGGTTTTAATTTCAACCAAAATTAATTTTTTTTCAGCTTTTTTAACCACAGATTTGGAACCAAATGTCCCAGCCAGCTGGGCTAGACACGCAGGGTGTCCTTCACCAGGTTGAGCACAGATGAGCCTTGTGGTTCTCCTCTCCTCCTACATGGACTTGCAGAGCTTGTGCTGCCCCGTGTCTCCACACAGGGTCTCCCTAGCCTTGGACAAGGCAACCACTGGAGAGACATTAATTAATCCCAATTTAGATCCGATGCTCTGGCCTTAGTTCTACTCCTAGAGTCAGTAGATATTTTGCTGTCAGCTCCAGTAGGAAGGGGATTATGAAGTGTTTAATAAACTGCAGGAATCCACTGGTTTTCCAGTGCATGGGCTTGTGCAGCTGATTTTTTTCCATAGCAAGGGATTTAAAAGCATCACAGAAACCAGTTTTTGCTGTGGCAGTGGGAGAGGTGCATTAGGAGACGATTGCCAGTGTTAATAGTTTGGACCTGCAACCAGGGAGAAGCTTTGAGGGCTCAGGTCCCCCTTGGGAGTGTGCAGACCCCAGCTCTGGAGGGGGAACACCAGCTTCTTCCAAAGTGCTTGAGATCCACGTGGAAACTGAGCTCTCTAGAAGATCCAGTCACCTTGAGGACATAAATTGGAGCTGAGTTCCCTTTTAGCTGCAATCCTGGGCCAGGATGGGGAAGCAGGGATGGGAAGGGAGCATGAGGATGGCCATGGGAGCATGTAAAGGAGGGTCAGACTCCAGGGAATTGGCCATTCCTTCATTGGGAGGAGCGGAGGAGACCAAATGAACTCTTCGAAAGGCTCAGCACCACGTGTACCTCTTTGGGAGAGGGAGACATGTGCTTCTAATTTTTCTCACTCGCTGTGTGCCAAGGGGATCTGGTTCCCATTGACTCTTGACCCTTCAGAAGAAGAGGGGGAAAAACAAAAGAGAGAGAGCTGGCCAACCTAGTGCTGTTGAGGTCCATGGCAAAAATCCCACCGGCTTCAACAGGACCATGGTTCAACCTGGAGAAGAAAAAAAAACAACACCTCTCGGAGCTAGAAGAATAAAAGCAAGTAGAAAATTTCTTATGGGGATACTGGCTGGACTGGCAGTCATCGTACTCCCAGTTTACCCCTGGATGGGATCAGGCCTGTCTTGAACTGGTCTTAGGATAAACAGCTGAAATTCTTTCCTGTTCTGAAGGTGGAAAATTCTCTAGAGGGTGTGTGTAGGATCTAGGACAACAGGCACGGTCTTGGAGAGGACCTCAGTGGGAACTGGATTTGCTGTCCAAATAATATCCTTTGCTAAAAGCAAAGCAAAGATCTAAAATGGGTTTGGTAAAACAAAAGTGCAGAAAAGAAAATTGTTTGGTTCTGTGGAAGTGGCCTGTATTCAGTAAACTTGAGATGTTTAATTTAGGCTGGTCTTTTAAGAAATGGAATAAATGGAAACATGGGATAAAAAACCAGAAACAACAACAACAAAAAAAAAAAACCCCAAAAAACCAACCCATAGCTTTCTGTCCTACATTTGGGGCATTCTTCCCTGAACAATCCTTTGCATCCTTTTCAGTCGCCCATGAAAACCTCTTGGGTAATGTGGAAGTTTCTGAGAAGAAATGGAGAAGGTCTCAGAGAGAAGCTCTGACTTGTACCCTTCCTTGGTGTAACTTCCTGCCTCCTTTCAGCAGGTTAAATAATCCCCTCTCTGAGCATCTTCACTCCTTGAAACGTGTAACGCCTCCTCTCTGAGCTTTCATCTTGTTCATATGAGAACTTCCCCTGTGCTTCCCTTGTCCTGGGCGATGGAGTCTCTGTGGTCCTTCAATGTACCTGTCCTGGTCTGAACTACCACCTCTGATGGCAACAGTGAGCTCTTCCCAGGACGCCCCATGGGACCAGCGGCAAATTGCACGTTTGTCTCTGTGAGTCCCATTAATGATCATATTGGAGAGGATTTCTTTCAAGATCTTTTCCTGAAGCGCTCGCTGGCAAATCCTCTTTGACCTGAGACTCCTCTTTCCCTACCACACTTTCTTGTCTCTACTTTTGGCCTTTCCATGCCTGTGGCAGCTTTCCTGCGCTAATCCCTGTCTCGGAGCCATATGGCAGCTATTGCTGTGCTCTCTGCAGGCCAGATGAGCTGCTCTGTGTTTCCTTTGCCTGGAGTTGGTGACCTCAATAAAAGCTTTTAGGTAAGTCTGGGAGCATCTTCCCCTGCTGCATTTTATTCCCAGTTCCATCCAGTGCCGGTTTGGGTTATTCTTCCAATAGAGGCTGGTATTTGCCTCAATCCACGCATTGTCTTCTGCAATAAGAGCTGCAAACCACATATCGCTTCCATTTCCATGTCATTGACAGGACCTTCTCTTCCTTCCCCGTATGTTACCTTGGACTACCGTGGCCAGAAGCTCTAAGAACAGTTTGAGCTAAAAAACACCCCTACAGAAGCAAAAGTAGCAGTAAGATCAGGTTCTCTACTGAATCTTTCACAGATATTAAAAGCTCAGTGTCTTGCAGTGCTTTACTTTTTACACAGGAGTGGGAGGATGCCATGAACCGGCAACATGAAGATACTTCTTGGAGGTTTCCAGTCAATCCCAGGTATGTGTTCAATTATTTCAGGCAAGAAACCTCTCAGATTGTTTTGGTAAAGCTTACACGCTCCTTCCTCTTATTTATTTATTTTTCCCCCTCCATGAACCTGTTGTTTCCTCAATTGTCCCCCAGCAGGGACTCTTCCACTGGTGGAGCTGGATGGCTGCATGACACTGGTGTCAGGTGGACCATGAGGTGCTTTTTTTTGCCCGGTTCCTGCTTGATGACAGGTGACTCAATGCCTCAAGGCTTGTAAGGAAGCCAGCGAGCCAACATCTGATGAAAGAGCCCAGCAGAGAGAGGTGCAAGGGGAGAGAGAAGAGGAGAAACCTCGCGGGATGCGATGGAAGTGAGTCATCTGACAGGTACTGCCACCAGGCCAGCCTGTAATTAAAGCTCACCTCGCCTGGTGTCTCCACCGGAGCATATGCCAATCATTCCCGGTGGCGTTTTCGCGCTCCTTATCTGTCAGCCTCGGAATTACTTTTTTAGATCAACTTTGAAGGCTTAATTCTGGCAGGGAGACGCGGGGGGCCAGACAGTCTGCTGCGCCGTGGAGCGCCTCGCAAGGGGAGAAGCCATCGGTGCTTTGTGGGGACCAGATTTTCAAGAGATGGGAGCTGGTTTTTCAAGGTGGGACCAGGTTTTCCAAAGCGCCTGGGTCCTGGCAACTCCCANTGCATGAGCTGGGGTGAGTTAGGGGTTGAATTTAGATTCTTATGCACATGGTGATGTTCTGAACTCAGGATCAAGTGAATGTCTCCCACTCTTTCAGAATCCTTCTGGCTTCTCTGAAATTAATGAACTGGGAGTTTTCTGATTTCCTATTCTTGACAACAGAAAGGGCTTTGATGACACAAACAAGTCCCTGACCCACTCCCCAGCTAAGGTGCATTTTAGGCAGCACAAATAACACATCTGGGATCTCCCAGGGGTTCTGGACCAGACACCCTCTCCCTCAATCAACCTAACCCTTCCTCACTGGTCCCTTTCTCCTGAGAGGGAGGATGTTCTGAATCCCACCATGGGTGTTTGTGATGCACGTGTGCACAGCCCCCGTCCCTCCCCGGCACTCGCTGCCTCCTGCAAACACACACGAGGCCACGCTCCCCACCACACACGCTCACCCACGCCGAGTGCCCTCTTCCAATGGCCTTGCGTGAGCACCCCGTGACTCCGTGCCCAGGAATGCTGCCATGGACTGATCGCCCGCTGGGGATTGCATCAGGCCCGTAAACTCGTTCCGCACAGGATGAAGCGGCTTGGTGACACCTGCTTGTGTGCAATGTGGCGCTTCTTCGGGGACAGCTGGTCACCACCAGCTTGGGAGAAGGGAGGTGAGGGTTCATTCATCATCCTGGCACCGAGCAGCGTGGGGTGATGTCCTGCCAGGCTCCACAAGGTGTTGGCATCTTTTCCACTCCTCCTGGAAGGGGTTGGAAAAAACATTTCCCCAGTCTCTAAGAGATGTCTATAATTTTTTTTTCCAGTTCTCCAGCTAGGAAGATGAGATGGGTCTGCTGAGCTAAGACTAGCCCACATGCCTCAGGCTTTTCTTGTCCTTGTGCTCTTGTGTGTACGTAGCATTGCCCGGAGATCTGTGTGATACCAGGGCCTGGGTTCACCTCCTTTCTTTCACACATCTCCCTGTCTCCGCCAGCACCCTGCCTGCCTTTGTAGTCATCTACCAGAGATCAGCATTTCTAGGGCTTCAGCTCTCCCAAAGCGAGGCGCCTGCATTAGGCTGGGTGAATTACCAGAGCCCATTTCTCTCTGTGGACTGTAGACAGAGCCCCAGGTGTTCCCCGTACAGACATCCTTGCTCTGAACATCTAACGCTGGCTGAAACAACCACCACCCTTTACATTTCTCACATACATTAAAGGTTAAGTGGCTGATAAGGAACCTGCTCAATTCTAGCCTAAATTTATTAATGTCCAATTTATACACCACTTGTCCTCGTAGCAACATTGTCCTTCAACTTTATGTTGCCTTCCCACCCTCTGGGTACTTGGGCTGTGCCTCTCTTTAGACAGAACAGGACCATTCCCTTTTATCTCTCTGTGAAAGCCAAGGTCTCCTGGCACCTTCCTTGTGAGAAGGGCTCTCTGTTCCCTTCATTGCCCTTGGAGTTCTCCTCCACCCCTGGCTTCTTGATCAAGTGTGATTAAAAGACGACATTATGTTCCAGATGAGATCCCTCAAAGCCATATCAAGGGAATAATCCTCTGTTTCCACTGGAAGCGTTGAGCCTGGTGATCTCAGGAGTCTATTGTCCCGTGCACCATGTTGGCAATTCCTGGTCATCCCAGGGCTGAATAACTCAGGTGGGTGTTTCTGCTGGAAGCAAGTTTGGGTGGGAAGGGACCTCTCAACGTCATCAAGTCCAAGCCCCCTGCAGGGAGCTCGGGCTCCCTGGAATGCTCGGGCTTTTCTTGACTAAAGCCTTTTGCCTGGACAACTTATCTCCAGGTGGGAAGCCCTATCTCGAGAGTTACCCAACAGCGTGTGGAAAATCAATGGGATTCAGCCAACACTAGGTCTGTAAAGAAC
>WEIS01070673.1:25059-38207 GCA_013389965.1 Todus mexicanus
GAGCAATGCTGAGCAAGAGCTCAAGGGCCCGCGGGGGGCAAGAGGCTGGGGCCAGACTCTGCTCAGGGGTGCCCAGCGCCAGGCCAAGGGGCAGCGGGCACCAACTGGAAGCCAGGAGGTTGCAGCTGAGCAGGAGGAGCAACTTGTTTGGGGGGAGGGTGTTGGAGCCTGGCCCAGGCTGCCCAGAGAGGTTGTGGAGTCTCCTTGTCTGCAGAGATTCCAAGCGCGCCTGGACACTGCGATGCTGGGCCCCCTGCTCGGGGTGACCCTGCTGGAGCAGGGGGGTGGCACCAGATGATCTCCAGAACCCTCACCATACTGGGATTCTGTGACCCGCTGCCAAGTCTGGCAGGAGCTGCTGCATGGTCCAAGCTGCTGAGGAGGAGGAGGGGGGATGCTGCTGCCTGAGCAGAGGTTAAAGTTTGCCCATCGCATCCTCAGATGAGCTGAGCTTTGCTGCTCCCTCTGCCCCCAGGCATGGGTACCACTGGGGTGTCACTGGGTGCCACTCGGGTGCCTGTGCTGCTTCATCCTTCCATCATCTTCCCAAAATATCCCAAAAGTGGCTCCTTTTCCTCGGCTCGGGATGGGGAAGCCACTAGATGGCAACGTTACCTGCAGCCTGGCTGCTTCTCCTGGGGCTGGAGGGGGTCAGGGGGTGCTTCAGGACCCCCCTGGCACTGCTTGAGGGGTCTACAGGGGAGTCTGGCCGGGTGTCAGGCTGGGGGGAGGGGAGTCCCTTTTTGCCATGACCCAGCAGCAGGCGTAAAGAAAACAACTTGCCTTAAAATCACTTCAATTCCAGGTCATTGGTTTCGCCTTGAGCAGCCAAGTGGCTGCAGCCCGGTGAGGTGTCACAGCATCACGGGGCACTGAGGTGGCGGCACCAGGACACGCGTGCTCGGAGGCACATACGTGTTCGTGTACACACGTGTCGCCAGCCCTGGAGACTCTGTTTACCTGCCGAATTTCTCAGGCAGTCCCCGGTCCGTCTCTGGCAGATGTTGCTGGGTTTGACGCTGAGGAGCGGTTTGGTCCGTGCGTGGTTTGATCCGTGCAGAGTCTCCAGCCCGGGGTGGTCAGCAGAGACCCTCCAGCCCTGCGAGCTGGTGTCGAGGCTGTGGCTGCAGCACTGGTTTTGCTTTTAGACGTGACCAAATGAAGCCGCCTTTGGATCAGCCGGTGCAGGAATGCGCAGCAGCTTGTAACTGGCCGGGAAACACCCCGTGCCTTTTCCTACTCCCTTCAGTTATTTCTGCTGCCTGAGTTGTATCGGCGCCGAACTCGAGCCGTGAAGGGCTCTAGAGGGTACGGCAGGTGTGAAAAGCCATCACAGGTTAATCCCATCTAGGGTTAATCTGGGCTTGTTTCTTGGAAAGGCTGCTGGGAGCCCAGCGGGGCTTTGAGCACCGTGCCTGTCTCTGCTGGGCCACGTCCGACTGGCCGACGAGTTCCTGCAAGCCGAGAGTTATTGACCTTGAGCCTGCAGCTTTGCATGCCTCAGTTTCCCCATGTGATGATCCTTCCCTGCTTCCCCTAAAACAAGGAAGAGAGGATGGAGGAGCGTGGTGGCACACTTCTCCAAGCCGGAATGGGAAGGCTAATTAATTATCCATCGCATTGGGGCCACAGCGCATGAGGGAATGAAACTATGGTATGGTATGGTACGGTACAGTACGGTATGGAAGAACTCTCCTGGGCAGAAAAGGGATGTGCTGCCCATCCAGGGAGAGGTTTACGGGAGTCCTGAGTCGGAGCTTTTCATACTGCAATATCATACGACTGATGTAATAAACACCAGAGGATAGTGCGTGTGAGCAGGAGGCATCACTGTGTCTTTCCCCTTGAGGCTGGAGAGGATGGACCAGGGTGGATGAGCATGGGGAGGGAGGCAGGAGCTCTGCCTGCACTCCTTGGGTCCTCCAGTCTCTGGTGCAACCCCTGCAGGTGCTCAATATTCTTTTTCTTCTTGTTTTTTAAAGGTTTTGTCCCTCCTCGGTCTCCACCCGCTGCCCTTTGAGCTCTGCAAGTGGCAAGTTTGGAAACCAACGTTTGTCACAAAATCTCCCGCGTTCCTCCAGCTGCAAACCTCCCCCCTGCGTGCCCTGTAGCTGAAGCCTCCAGGAGGAGCAGGGAGCCAGTCCCAGGAGAGGTGGCACCACCGTGGTGCCGGAAAGGTGAGATTTGGGCCAAGGGGAAGGAGCGGAGGCCGGGAGGTCGCCAGTCCCAGGTGCCTCCTCCGAGCTCCTTTGCGGTGGAGAGCCGTGGTGCTCGTCCGTGCCGTCCTGCCCGCTCTGCCCTCCTCAGCGCCCTGGCAGGGCTGCAGGTCTTTCCAGCCTCCGCACCTCCCAGTGTGACTAAGAGAGCTGGCCGGCTCCCAGCGGTGTCACTGCGGGACCCCAAACAACCCCAGGGAGCCAAGAGGAACAGGAAAACCCAGAGTCTCCTTCCTCATCACCTTCCACTGCCTCCTCCTCCTCCTCGCTGCCTGCCAACTGCCTTCCCGGGCCAAGGGGTGGCCCTGGGTGGCCCCATCTCCCGTTGGCCCAGCCGGGAACGGCCGCTCCCTATTACTCACGGGGATGATGTGGGGGGATGCAGGGGCGGAAAGTCAGAGCGAATGGAAAGTGGGCACTTGCCTCTGGCCGTGGCCGCAGCTGGAGCTGAGCTCAGCCAGACGCCCCGGCGCGAGGCCGCGGGTGGCCGGCGGCTGGCGATGGGACATGGTGCTGAGCTCTGCAGCGCCGTCCCGAGCCGGGACAGGCTGCTGGGGGACGTGGAGGTGACGGGGAGCACCCAGCCACCGGTGCGCACAGACATTGGGCCACGCAGTGGTGCTGGAACACCCGTATCCAGCACTCCCTGGGTGCCTGGCACCCATCGCAGGGATGCTCTGCCCACCCAGAGAGGTGCACGTGGCTCCAGGAGCTCAACTCCTTCCCTGGGGGGAAGACAGCTACAAAGTGGAGGGAGATGGGGCATAGGAGCTGAAAACCAGGAGCTGCAACTTGAGATAAACCTTGTTTTCCTGCTGGAAAATGTCTACGGCTGCATCTTGTAGCCACCTTCAGAGGTCACTATGAGCCACATCTTAACCCCAAGCTGTGGGATTCCCACTCGGCACCCCTGCTCATGCCAGGGAGGGGCTGCTGCTTTCCAGACTCATCTTAGGACAAAAAGAAACCCAAAAGGAAGGTGAAAAACCTTCCGTCCACCCCATGGTCCTCCTCTGCTCTGAGCCCTTCTCCAGCTCTGGTGATACAAAGCTGCCTTGAAGCCAACCCCACCCCCAGCCCAAAATGACGATCGCCCAGCCCAAGCTTTCCCCGAATCCGGATGATCATCCCCATTTCCCAACAACAAGGTTTTCTGGCCCGATGGCTGCACCAAACAAGGGAATTCGCAGGTGGCGTTGCTGCGATTTCAAATAATTTCACCGCCTCGCTTCTGTGGGTTGGAGAAAGACTCTCGCTTCCCACCTCAGAGGCTTTTTTGGAGCTCTCGAGTTTATGAACGTTGGTGTTTGAAACTCCTCCTTTGCCAAAAGCCAGATTTTCCTACCTAAGCTGAGTTTCCATGAGGGTTGTCCATAGTCGGAAGGACCAGAGACTGGAGAGCCGAGCGCCGCTGGCATCTTCTTTGCGCAAGGCAGCGACGTATTTTTACAGAAAACACGTCTTTTAGGAAAAACCTTTCGATGCGAAGGACTTGGGCTGAGTGAGGAGGTGCGAGATGTGGACCCTCATCTCTTTCCAGGTCTCAGAAGGGAGGCAAATGTGGTGAGAGGGGAACTGGGGAGCCACGGGGGTCCCCTGCCCAACACGAACACTCAAGCTGCTCGTTATTACAGAATATTTATCATCTCGACACACCTCTGCAATATTTTGATGAGAAATTGGGCGCAGGTCAAGGCGAGCAGATGTATTCCTGGCACAAAGCATTATTTCTGATGAATCAATGTTTTCCTGTGAAAAAAACCAACCCACCGACAACAAAACCAAACCCCTCCAGCTCCCCCTCGATCACTTTTACTGCTCGGGGTGAGGCGGCAGCTGGACTCAAACCCATGGTCCCATTTTTGGGCTACAAACTGGATGAAACGGGACCCCTGCAAAGCCTGACCGCGGCCAGGTGGAATTTGCCGAAAGGAGGGTGAGACAAAAGCTCGGGGCCGACCTCAGAGCCGGCAAATCTCTATCAGGGGGAGACTTTCAAAGGGAGCGGTGCCCACGGTGCCGCCCACCCACCCTCCCGGGCCTGGGAGGAGGTGAGATTCAACTGGTGGTTAACGCCGGCGATGCCTTCCCGGCTTTGTGCTGAGCAGGATTGGGTTACGGGGCTGGGGCTGGGAAAGCTCCTCGGCAGGTCGCAGGTGGATTAAGGAATTCCAGTCCCCATTCAGTGCCCGGTGAACCACGACTAATATGGGAGCTGGAAAGAGCAGGGGCAGGAGGGATGGGAGGTGTTGAATGGGAAAGGCACCTGCGAGGGAGGGCGATGGAAGCTGGAGCTGCTGGAATCCAGCGGGCGGTGAGGAATTGGTGTGATTTACTGGCAAACCCGGCTCCAACCTGCTTGTTTTGGCCTTTGCAGAGAGGCAGCTGGGGTGAAGAGCCCTGGGTGAAGGTGGCGGGGTGGCAGGGGAGGTTCGTGTGTCACCTCTGTAATGGGGATGCTGCCAGGGTGAGGAAAAATAATCCCCCAGCACAAGTGGATGGGTCAGAACTGGGCTACACCCCAGGCACGGAGCCTGCAAGGGGCAGAGCAATGGGATCCTGAGCAGCACGGTGCTGGGGAGAGTGGTGAGACGTGGGCAGGTCTCTGGGTGGATGGATGGAGGGATGGAGGGATGGATGGGTGGGAGGTCTGTGTGGATGACATTGACCTCCCAGTGAGGGTGAGGGCCTGACACACTGAAAAAGGGCTGAGAGATAGAGAGGGAATAGTTGGGGTGTCAGAGATGGCGAAACCCTGAGTCCCTGACAAGGGATCAGGCGACAGCAACTGCCTGGTTCTGCCTGTTAAAATCTCTGTCTCCTCTAAGAGCTCTGCCGAGCCGGCTGGCTCCAGCCAGACATCACCCCAGACACAGGCTGGATCCTCTGCTTGTCTGAGGCCTCTTGCTCCAGCCCTGTCTGAGCAGGTTGGGACTCAAGGAGCACCCTACACCTGAGCTGGGCACCCAGCTCACCAGTCTGAGCTGTCTGGGACATGCGGCTCCCAGCACCTCTGAAGTCGGAAGGCGGCTGCATAGTCCAGGGTGGGATGGGACAGTCCTCCCACACCACAGCCCGGCCTTGGGAGGGATACCCCAGTGCCACAGAGCCCTCGATGATGCCACATCCCCCGGGGCAGCTCCCTCTAGATCCTCCTGGCCATGCCTGGGGAGACTTTTGCACCCGGGAGCCGTCGGGGAGGCAGCGATCTCGTCCGCCCTGCTCCCCAGGAGACTCCTTGGCGCCTCTTAATAGGACTTTAATTATACATTTACCGTCGCCACTTTTTTTCTCCCTCTCCGGTTCAGCTTCCCCAGAGATGTAAATACGCGGCGCGTGCTGCGGGGTTTGTCAGCTCCACTAATGACCCCCCGCCAGCCTGCTGGGGAGGGAGGCTGGTGGCGTGGGGACACGCTGCCTGACACCACCCCAGCTCGCCAGAGGCTCCCCGGCTCGGCAGGGATGTCTCTGGGTCCTCGGGGTGGGTGCAGGGAAGGACGGTGGCTCTGGGAGTCAGGAGTTGGTTGTGATGAGCCAGACGAGGAGAGCTTCGATCCTTCCAGGGGACCTGGGTGCAGCAAGACCCAGGCGGCTCTTGGCCCTTGGCCATCGGATGCAGGTGGCTCCCGCATGCTTCTACCCTCCAAAGGTGCCACTTCCAGCTCTGCCAGTGCCCACCTTCGTGGCATCCTTGCCAGGGACAGTGTCTGATGCCCAAGGTGCTTTCCAGAGCAGCCCGGCTTTCCCCGGAGCCCATCGGCAGAGACGGGCACGATTCAGCCGGGACTGAGCTGAAAACTCACGCTGAGAATTTCGCTTCAGTCGAGGCTGGAAATTTGGCCCCAGAGGCTTCAATAATTCTTTGTACGTGGGACAGGCAGAGAACAAAAAAGAAAACAACCAAGCCAAAAAAACAAGCAAAGCAAACCAGCAGCAGCAATATAAAAGGAATAATTTCCTTTACCACTAATTTTCTCGCTGTTAATTAGCACGAATGTGGGGTCACTGATTATAAAGCTCCTAATGTGGCTGCAAACCCACAGATCCCGGCTGGGGACAGCGAGTGACTGAGCAGGGCTGAGCCTCTCCGGGTCCCACCTGGCATCGGGGAGGGCTGGGGGAGATCCTGCCTGGAAGCCCCACGGATACTGGCGCTGGGCTGTGGCAGCAGCTCAGGCGATGCCTCTGCTGCGAATCAATGAAATTTAGAGGTGGAACAGAGAGAATGTGGCGGGTCCAACCCACGGAGCTTCCCCCAGCTCCCCCTCACCGAGGGGGAGCAGCTTCATTCCCCCAAGGACACCTTCCAGCAGCAAACCCATAGGAGCGAGTCACTGACGTGGGTCAGAAAACACCCATTTCTCCAAAGATGTCAAAGCTTTTCTGATTTATTGCTTCTTTCCCTCTTAAAAATTCCTGAAATAATGTTTTGGGTTGGTTTTTTTTTTTCCCCCAGCATCTTAACCACCAAAAAGAAAAGGACTCTTTGGGACGCTGCTTTTTGTTGCAGCATCAAGGGACTTGGGGTGTGCGTTGAGGGGTTGATGGAGAGCCTGGGATCTCGCCAAACACGGGGAATGTCAACAGAATATAGATTTTTCTCTCCAAGCATGTGTTGAAAAGTTTCTGTTCCAGCAGTACAATATCTCAGCGACTTCTCCTCCCCGTCCCGCGCCGCCTTCTGTTCACCTGCTCGTGGACTTCGGCCACGGGACTCCGGTGTGGGTCCTTGTGAGCCACGCTTGGCTCGCCCACCAGCATCCCCCGTAGCCACAAAGTGCCTCTCGAGCTCGGTCTGAGCCGGGGCTCCATGAAAATCATTTTCTGATGAATAGAAACCTCAGGAGTGGGGGGTGATTAAATCGCTCCTCTATTTTCAGCAGTTGGTGCAGGGCAGAGCTGGGCTGGGGAGCCCCAAACTGGACCCAGTTCTCCCGAGGTGGCCTCACTAATGCAGAGGAGAGGGGGAGGAGAACCTCCCTCCAGATCCAACATCTGGGTCTCCCACAATCCGTGGGAGATGAGAGGGAGGAAGAACCTTTGTGGACACTGGGCACAGCTGGAAACAAGAGGAGGCTGTGCCAGCCCCGAGTACCACAGTGGGCACCTCACCCCTCTGAAAACACCCTCCCCATCCTGGTTTACCAGGTTGTGAAGGTGCTAAAATAGGTGTTGCCCGTTTCAGTCCTCATCCCAAAGCTGATAAAGTTCCTCCTTTAGAGACCTGCGGCTGCAAGAGGCTGGTTTAAAGCAAATTAATCGGGTTTATTGGATCAAATTCTCCAGCGCTTGATGAACTCCTCGTCTAAACGCTGCATCTCACCCTGCCTCGTTACGTTGTTAAAGGCGCAAACCCTTAATGGGTCTCACTAGAGGGAAAATGACGTCTCGAACGAAGAGCCCACGATCGGACAAGACTATTTATACAGGGAAGAGTTCCCTGGAAATGGTGTAGAAAAGCTGGGCCAGACCCCAGTTAGGCTGGAAAACCAACCCCCGAATAGTTATCTAAGAAAAAACCCAGCCGAACCCAACAGCCTTCATTATTTGAAAGCACTATAAAAACAAGTTATCCACAGAAAACTTAAATCCAAACCGGTATTTCCCATTATTTTGCTGCTCCGCTTACAACCCGGTAAATTCAGGTTGTCCTTTTTATCGTCTCCACCCAAAAAGAGGCAATTTTGGGCCAACAAAAGCAGCAGAGGCAGGGAAGGGGCAGGAGGGGAAGAGCAACAACCTGGAAAAGCCAAGTGAAATTTCAACCAGGTGCCAACCTCCCAGCGACCAAAGAAAGGAACCATAATGGGGATTCTTAACACCTTTTGGAGCGCCCCAAAGGACTTTGCTGGGTTTAAAGCAGCGGAGAAGATGCTTTTGTGGAGCCAACCTCCTCGTAGAGCTTCACCAGTGATGGTTGAAGGGTTTGGGGCCACCACATGTCACCGTCCCCGGCAGGATGGGGTTCAGCTCATTCCCAGCTCCGGCTTCTTGGCTTTAAGGGAAGCGAATGAGGGTTAAAAAAGCCTCTTTAAGTGGTGCTCTTGTCAAATTAGCAGGGCAAGGCGCCAAGGCCGGGGCTAATGAATGGAATAATTGATTAAATATGTCATATTTCTGCCGAGCAGGTTCACACCTTCCCCAAAGGTTTCCAGATGGGGCATAATTATGCCCCGACCGGGCTTCACACGCCGGGGCGCAAGGGGAGGAACGGTGACGGGGGGAATTGAGACAGCAGAAAATTGCTCCCGCAATTAATCCCAGGCACTTAATAAATGCGCCGAAGAATAGGAGGGATGGGGAGAGACCCTCTTGGGTTTGGCCCCTGGTGGTGCCAGGCAGGAGTAACTGGTGATGCGGGCGCAAATCATCAGCCTCTCCATATTTATGGGGTGGCGAAACCAGCGCCAGAGCCACCGAACAAGGTGCCACGAAGGGCAACGTGTCCCTTTCCTTTGCTCCTTCCTTCATCTGTCTCAGCAGGGGCCAAGGGCTGGAGGGATGTAAATGAAGGGACACTCTCTGTCCCTCGGTGGATCGCTGCTGATTTACACCAAGGTCCTGCCATTCCTTTCCTTTCCAGCCAGCAACATCCGTGAAAATCAAACCTGGAACAGTTCTGTATGGTCTGGAAAGTATTTTAAGGTCCACACCAAAAGATTTGCTTTATTCACTCAAAGCGCTGATGAAGCCGGGCGCAAATCCTGACCGAGGTGGTGGCTCTGAGCTGGGGGAGTCCTGATTTACACCAGCCGGCTGGTGCTGTCGATGGGACCAGGCTGACCCACGCCCACCACTGAGCCTCTGGGTCCTGGGAAGCAAGAAACCCTCAAAGTCCAGGCCAGGGAGCTGGGCTCTCGACCTTTAGGACAAACCATTTTTGAGCATCTTCTTGCGGAGAAACCGCTTTGAAATAAATCCCTCCTGGAGATGCTGGAGCTTTGCAAAGGTAAAGGAGGAAAAAATATTCATGTGAAGTTTCTCTTTCCTTGCGTCCCTCTGAAAGCTGCCCATCAGCGCTGGGTCCTGGACCCTCCTGTGACGGCCGCATCGCTGTCACCTCCTGGGTGCTTCTGTCCCCTGGGCCACCCCTGCACCTTCAGGTCACCTCCACCCCAGTAGCTCCCGTCCCGTCTCGCCTCGCTCAGGCTGTGATTCATCGCATGGGGGAACAGGTCCTGGGTGCTTGGGGGGGTGTCTGACACCATCCAGGGGACAAATCCTGCTCCTGCTGGTCTCGATTCTCCCCTGTGGAGCAGGATCAGGCCCTGGGACAGGAGAGGGTCACGAAGCACAAGCTTTCCCCTGCGCTATCACCTGCTCCAGCTCCCTCCTGGGGGATACTCCTTCTAAAGGTCCCTTCCAACAAACTGTTCCATAACTCTGTGCTCCCAAACGCCCTTTCATGCTCCCCATTCCCCCCGAGTTGACTTTTACCCCAACCGACAAGCCCCAAAAGCCCGAGGAGAAGCCCGGGGAGAAGGCAGCAGCTCAGCCCGGCTCCTGGCAGCACCCCGGCTCCCCGCGCTCCCCCGGGATTCCTGCCGGGGCTGGAGATAGCGCGGTTGTTGGTTGTTGGTTAGCGTGGCAGCGGTGGCGTGTGGGAGGGCAGACGCCAGGCTGTCTGCTCCCACTTTGTTCGGCTTGTTATTAACTTCTCCTTGGGCTGCCATTAACCCAGAATTCCTGTACTTGGCTTCAGGCTTTCCCCGCGCCGCTCTATCTCCAGCGCCTAATTACAGCTGTTGGGATCTCCCTTTATCTTGGAGGATCTTGTAGGTTTGTTACCTGGCACATGCTCTGCAGTGCAGCCCCCCCCCCCTCCCTTACACCCCTCCTCTCCCCACTGCCACCCTTCCCTGCACCCCTTTAATCCTTCCTGCTTTCACCAGCCACAGCAGCCAAGCCGGCAGGGAAAAACCCCGAGCCTCCATCGCCTCGGCCGCGGCGGCGAGAACATCACGGGGCAGGTGAACGGCAGCACCGCGGCTCCTGCGTGTCCCAGCCGGCAGCGCCCGGCGTGTTCCCGGCCACCGCCTGGGTCTCGGCATGTGTCAGCACCTTCCAACCCCGAGACCGAGGCTTTGAATTGGCTCCCGGCGTGATTTGTTTTTTTAATTTAATAGGAGTTGACTTGATGTATTTATTTTGGCAGCGGGTTACCCCTCAAAACCCCAAACCCTGCTCGAGCAGCGTGTCGCTGCCCCTGCCAAGCCCGCGCCGACGCGAACGGGAGGGTTGGGACCTGACCCCTCGCGCTCATCCCCGGGCAGGTGCTTGGGTGGCACCAGCTCCTGCCCTCGAGGTGCCGAAGCCGCTGGGAACCAGCCGCTGGCTGAGCGGTGCTCGGGAGCTGGGCGGGTTTTTACAGCCCAAAGCTTTGCTGCCAGTTTCTGAGCCCGTCTCCCAAGGGAACGCGGAGCTGGTGGTGCTGGTCCTGCGTCTGCCCCGCTGGGATCTGAGGTGGGGCATCAGCCTGGCACAGGATGGGGCTCAGGGATGCTGAGATCGGCACCCTCAGAGGAGGAGGAGGAGGAGGAGGAGATGGGCTGCCTCTCAGCTGGTGTCACCTTGTTGCTCACCCCGGGCTGCCCCTGCCACAGAACCCTCCTGGAGATCCCCAAGCGGGGGGATCCACTTGCTCTCCAGCCCCAAGGCGTGGTGGGATGCGACCCCTCCTTGGCATCAGGAGGGGATTTGGCTCTCAGGGTCCTTCTCCTCCTGCCACAAGTCAAACGTTGCCCCCAAACACCCACGGGGGAACCATCCTTCCCCCAGCACCCGGCACAGGGCCCCTCTGCTGCGTGGTGGACATCTTGGGGTACTCGTATTTAATTATGGGGGGTTATTATGTCTGCTACGCAGCAGAGGGGTGGGAGAGCACAGCGGGGTGGGACGGGGCTCCAGCTCCCTCAGATTCAACCCTGGGAGCCTCCCTGCCTCCAGGGGCACCCCCTGTGGAAACGGGGGAACTCATCCCCCAGCGCCAGCATCCCCCTCCCACCCTCAGTGCCGGGGTGAGGAGCACCAGAGGGAGCAGAGCCCCCAGTAGATCCTCCTGGCAAACTGGTGCCCGTCCCCAGAGCCGGGGCGAACTGAGTCACCCCAGCAGGGACCTTGAGGAGCCGGGGTAAAAGCAGATCAGAAGAAGTCTGCTGTGGTCCTCGCACTGTCCATGCTTCGCCCTCGACGCTGGCCAAGCCGGGCTCCCTGGGGATGCCTCAGCCAGCCTGGGTAGGGCTGGAGAACATCTGGAGTTCTCCTTGTGCCTCTTCTTTATTCGCTGCTTCGCCCCCGCTTTTGCCTGGGAGGAGCTGGGGGATTTTCCACGTTGGCCCTTGGAGTTTGGTGGCCCAGGCAGAGGACGGCTCCTCGCCATACCCCGATTTAGGGCTCACGTCGGATTTGGAGCCCACGTTGACCCTGAGGAGAGTCCCAGGGATGCTGGTGCTTTGCTGGGATGGAGGGATGCGAAGAGCCCAGAGCCAGCGCCCAGCATGGACAGGCTGATCTGTGGGTCCAGCCGAGCTGGAAATGACCCTGCTGGTGTCGTGAGCGAAGGTTTAGGGAGGTTGGGCTGGGGCAGGAGCCACCGGCTCCAGAGGGTCAGAAGAGGGTCAGAGGAAGGGTTGTTGTACTGGGAGCCCGGGGCAGGACACGGTCCCAGCGTGTCCTGGGGTTAGCCAGGAGCTCGGCTATTTATATCAGAGCTCCCGGCCCCTGCTCCCAGTGACTCAGACCCGGCACCAGGGCCAGATGGAAACATGTTTTGAAGATGGTCTAATGGGAGGGTGGGGACAGGGGACCCTCCCTGCCACCATCCCCGACCGCTTGTCATCCCGCTCCCTGGGGCTGCTCCTCCCGGGCAAATCCCTCTTGAGGTGGCACCTGAGACCTTGGCCACCTTTCGCGTGTCACCTCAGTGTCCCCAAACCCACCTCCAACCGTGCAGCCGGAGCTCCCGGAGCCCACCCAGGGCAGGGGATCACGGGAGGTGCAAAGATCTGGGGTCGCAGGACACCAGCACCATCCGTGGGGGCTCTGTCTGGCTGTCCCCAAAGGTGACGACGACGTCCCTGAAGGTGGTGACGATGTCCCCAAGCCCCACAAGGGATTTTTTCCCCCCTGGCTGGCAGGGAGGTTGGGGCTGTGAGGCTCCCGCAGGCCCCACGCACCCTGCCGGGGTCAGGGCTCCCCGGGGCCGTGGGAGGGTGCAGCCGGGCAGGTCGGTGCGTGCCGCGGGGAGCGGGGCCCCGCGGGGCTGGGGTGCTGCTGACGCCAGGGGAAGGGGCCTCCCGTCTGCCGGGGCGGGGTGACTGCGGGGCTCCCACCCCCCTCCGGCACCTTGGGTGTCCTCCACCAGCACCCACGGGCACGGCGACTGGGGCTGCGCTCGCTGGGCCTCGACGCCTCGCGCGCCCATCCCTCTGGCCACTGTCCCTCCATCCCGCCCGTCTCCATCCTTCTCCCATCCCGGCTGCGCGTCCCCCGTCCCCAACTCCGCGTTTCTTCACCAGTGAGCTGAGTGTGAGCGGCCTCAGCTCCTCCTCACCCCGGGTCTGTCCCTTGGGCACCCAGAGCTGCCCTCGAGGAGTCACCCCCAACCCCCTGCACCCCACATGGAGGGTCCCTGGCAAGAGGTTCCTCCCCAAACACAGCTCCCCCCGCCCAGGCAGGAGCACAGAGGGGGTCAAGCCCCCCCAGGGGAGACTCCTCCAGGACTTGGGGGCTCCCCCCGAGGCTCTCCCCACATTGCACAGACGGGGCGGGCGAGCGGGAGAAGCCCCTGAGGGGGCTGCCCCTGGGGGATGGGGATGGGGGGGATGTTGGGGGGCAACTGTCGAGGGGTGCCCCCGGGTGTGACGTCACAGAGGGCGTGGCTTGCGGGGGCGGGGCGGGGCGGGCAGGGGATCCCCCGGGCTCGGCGGAGGC
>WEIS01070676.1:0-39034 GCA_013389965.1 Todus mexicanus
CCTCCAAAAAACCCCGAAAGCCATGTTAAAGACCTCCTTGGTTTTACCAAGTGTTGCTATATCATGGGTGAGCAACAGCCTGAGATGGGTTTTCTAAGCAGGGATTTTTTTAAGCTGAAAAGGGTTTCACACAGGAACGGGATGTGACGCCAACGTCACATCAAATTGAAAAGATTCGTTGAAACAGCTTTAAAAGTTTATTTGTTTCCCTAAAACAACTCTGAGAATATGCAGAGTTATTTCTGACATGAGATTATCCTGGATTCAAGCAAAGATAGCCATGCTATAAGTAAATAAATAGAGCCAGTGCATCAAAGCTCCCCTAAAATAGAAATCTTTACAGGAAACGGGCCAGATCTTGCAGTGGTGTAAAGGAGCCTCTTCCCACTGAAACAAGATGGCCCATGCTGAGCACCTGGCTTTCATTTTATTATATTTTATATATCTGAGTAGCAAACACTGAAAATAGCTGCCTGCCTTTAAGAAGTGGTTGTCATTGATCTGAGCAGATGAGAACAAGCTGGCCAGTGCTGCAGAGCTCACCAGTACCATCTGATGGGACAGGTACAGTCAACCAGCTTCACAGCTTTTGGCATTGGTTGGGGTGTCCTGGCACCCGGGGGCTTGGGTGGGAGCCCTGGAGGCTTTAGGAAAGCAAGTGCATGTGAGTGGCATTGGAGATGACATGACATAAATCACCTTCCTAACAAAACTGCTGCTGAATCGCAGAGATTTGTGTTTCTGCAGCCTCTCTTCAAAATCCTATGATAACCTTAGCACCTTCAAAGAGTGCAGAGTAAGAAATGATAGAAAACGGGACAAGAAGTCTAGAGCTGGAAATGCTTCCTTCATGTCGAGGCATTTACAGCACATGTGAAGCTTCCGTGCAACCCTTTGAGGAAGGAAACCGCCCATCCACTCCGCAGGTGGGGAAACAAAGCCATGGATGTGTTATGTCTTGCAGGCTCACCCATCAGAAATCATTTCTTCTAAGACCCAGTCGCTTTCTGCCACTACTGGGCCACGTTATTCCTTATGGTGCCGTCCCTGCTGTGAGCCAGACCTTGAGGGAGAGGTCAGGGGGTCGTGATCACATGGGGTTTGATTTCATGGGAACATTGGAAAAAAACATACTGAGGTTTGTATTTGATTCCTGCTTTTGCATCCAATTTCTAAACCTTCAGAGTCATATTTCCAAGCTTTTCCCACAGATGGCAAGGCTGTGAATTTTCTTATAATATACATTAAACAAAGCAAGCACGTTGATAGTCCTCCGAAATCTCAGACTCCAGGAATTGGGGATTAAAATAGAGAGGAACGCTCCCTTCCCACTGATTTCTGAAAGTTCATGCTATAACCAGCACATCTGACAAAACAAGGACACTTGCACCATGCAACACACACTCCCACCACCCCATCTGGGGGAATGGGATGATGCTGGGATTTGAATGCCATCGCTGAAGCCAAATGGTAGCTTTGGGACTCCAATTTTGTCCAGGCAGAGGCTGCGAAAGGTGTCAGCTTTAGTAACAGTTCCTTTCTTCCTCCAAAGAGATACCTTTGTGGGCCCGCACACCTACATCTGCCTCTCTGCTGGCAGCGTTGTGCGGAGAAAGATCTAAAATTAGCCGGGTGGATTTAACGTCACACAGCTTCCCTCTGCTTTCGAGTGCTCAGCCTCCTTCTATATTTAAACCAAAAGCAACGGATAAACAAAGGTTTGGTGCGCTCTACTCTGACAGAAATAGGCACTGCAGCTATTTTTGTCCTGCAGACTACATAATGCGAGTCCAAGTTACAACCAGCAGCAATAAATAGATCCCAAAGAGGGTCAAGAAGAGACTGCAAGCGGCGAGCAGTAATAAAACCGCTCTGCTCTCTGAATGCCAGCGAGGCAGTCTTATCTAGCCCCTAATTCCTCCCTTTGAGGCTCATCACACAAAAGCTTTCTAGAAAGAAGAGGAGGTTGTATGTCATGCTTTGCACCTAATTTTTTTTCCTCCAGGTTTTGTAATTTAGCTTGAACTAAGAGATGAGCTGGGAATATGAAGGCATCTTGAGCACAGTCTGGATACATGAGGGCTAATTCAGCTCTTCTGTCCAGTGTCGGCACTTGTGGATGAGATGCTAGATAGGAAGAAGGAGGTTCCTTCTTTCAGGTGACTTTCTGAGGCTCAGAGGCTCTGAGGCTGGGACAGGGAGGGGTGTTTATAGTACATGTTTATGGTTGATGTTGTTTATTCTGCTAACCCCGGGGTGGTTGCCCTCATGGGACAACATCAAAGACATGGCTGAGCAGGGCAGTATGCAAGATGCTCACTTGCCTGATGAGTCACACGTGGTCACCTGAGTACCTGCGGCAGGGATGGACACTGAATTTAGATCCTCTGGGAGAGGGTGCAGAGCACTGATTGCCTGGCCATGACTTCACACCCTCAAAGCCCGGTTGTCCTTTCTCAATCTCTTCAAGTTATTAGTGTCATGCCAGGGTTAGGCTCACCCCTGGCCTTCAGCAGGACTTTGTGGAGCACTGCAAAGAAGTTGGGCCAGCCAGTGCCACGAATGGAGGTTCTCAACCAGTTTCAGTGACTAACCTTTCTCCATCCTACAGGGAATTTGGTGTGAGAGGCCAGGCAGCAAGGAAGTCTTCTCCATAACATAGTCTCTCTCCCATTGCTGCCCAGGACTGCTCTGTAGAAAACACTAGTACCTTCCCATCCTCAGAACCAGGTACTTCAGGCTTCATTTTTGCTCAGCGATCTATCAGAGAAGGAAAGACGAGAGCCACGATGGTTTCCATCCTTGGTATCATCCTGCAGAGTTTTTTGCTTTTATCTTCCAGTCTGTCGAATTCCAAAATCTGGGAAATGTATACCAAGAGTTGGGTCATTTCTCAGGAGGTCAAGCCTCTTCTCCTCCTTCTGCTGGGTCTTTCTTCCCCCTTCTCTGCTGGCAGTGTAAACCTCACCTCTGCTCTGGCTGCCTTACTGCAGGGTGTGGTGACAAGCATTGGCAATCAGGCTTGCACCCCTTACCTCTGGAAAAGTTAGACAGTGTTCTCCACTCCCAGTGTCTACTGCTATAAAGATGTTCCAAAATAACCTGCCTGACTGCCACCATCTGCTGCAGGCAGGTCCAGGTGTCCTTGCACAGAGGGTGGTCTCTCTGGGATATCACGGATGCATTATGGACCTTCAAGAGGGAGCTGATCACTGAGACTGGGAACCCAGACACCCATCCACGTATGAACATCCTTTGAAAAACTCCAAAGGAGTTGGATCCAAAAAGCTTTGGACTCTCTCTCTTCACTCCCAAGAGAATTTTGCACTCCTAACTCGGCCGAAGTGAGGGATCTTCAGAATTGAGCTACTGAAACCCTACTAGACATGCAATGCAGATTGCAGAAGTAAAAGAACATGTACCCCCAGGCCCAGTGACAAGCAAGCTGGCCTCAACCTGCAGCAACAGCCAGACACAGTGGAGAAGACAACTGGGGGGAATAGTCAGATGTCTCCTATAAACAGAATGGTTATGAGTGGGTCCTAAAAGCTCTCCCAGGCTTAGCAGACGTTTAATGTGACACCTGGAGTAGCTCTACTCCTCACACCATGATGCCACACCACTGCACCCAGCACAGCTGGGGATGCCTGCCATTGCTGGGACCTGCCTCCAGGGCCAAGCTGCAGGTCTGCTGTCCCCAGCCAGCCCACCCACAAAAGAGCAAAGGTGGCTTCTCCCTTCCTCAGCCCTTCCTCCCCACTCTGGGGACCAGCTCTGTGCCTGCCACATCTGAGCAGGCAATGATAAAGAGGTTGTCACGTCTGGCAGAAGCTAATAGCAGTGCCCCACAGCTGGTGCACTTGGTACAGCTCAGACCTTGGGAAAGCAGAGACCTGGGTTCATGGACCAACCCTGACTTCTCCCTTGGCTCTCATTTATTACTCACACAGGCACTGTGAGGTCATTTTTTATTTTATTTTTTTTAATGCAGCAAATCATTAAAAAGAAAGGAAGAGGGGGAAGAGACCTTCTGTAACAACTGCAAAAAACCAAAAGGGAGTGGGGAGGAGGCAAGCATGCAAACAACAGGCAGACAAGTGGAGTCCAGCTACAAAATCCCAGTTCAGCTGGGAAAGGGGACTGGAGAGAGTGCAAGGCTTTACACAATTTCTCTGGTGCAAGGCTGGCCTGGGTTGTCTGAGCAAAGAGAGTCCCAGCAGTAGTGACCATAGATACAGGTGGACAGTTGGTCCAGACCATTGCAACTAAGCTTGTGTGACCTTTCACAAGAAGACCTGAGCTCGCTGAGCCTTGCAGAAGGAGATAAGCAGAGTGACCTACTACAGGCAGGTGGGTCAGCATCAGTGTGTGGTGTTTGGAGTGGCTTGGCTTGCTCCAGCAGGCTCAAGGTATGGGTGTGGGACCCTGTGCATGCCTGTGGGATACCAAAGAAATATATCCAGGTCTATCTGCAGGAGAAGACGCTCACCTATCTGCAGCAGACTCCTTGCACACAGCTACACGTCTTGTTCACCTCCCAGAGATTTAGCAAAGTCAATGCTCTGAGAAGGGCTTGCTGGGATGACTTTTACAACATCCACCTTCTTGGTACTGGGGGTCAGGGTTCGCACCTGACAGCAACAGTCATTACCCTCTTCATTGCTCCTTGCCAGCCTGATTTTATATTTTTTTTTTATTCCTCAGTGTAAAAGCTTCCCTAACTGGTCATTAGCCTCAGCCACAGGACACAACCATTAAACATTATTGTCACTGTAACACGGTACATTACTTGCCTCGCAATCAAAGGAATTTCCACCAGCAAGGGAGAGAAAAAAGAGGCCTGCATTAAAGCTGGGATTCTCCTGTACATGTATCTAAATCAGCATCTGGCACCGCAGGCCTATTACAAGGAGTGTGTTTACTTGGAAGGAACATGCTATGTGAAGTGCACATCTTTCTTGATTAAACACACAAGTGGGAAAACCCATCTTTGGTTTCCTCTCAGAGGAGAACAACCTGGACATTCAGATCCCATACTCAGCTGGTCCCAGGCCAGCACAGCCTCCTGCCAAGCGAGTAATATGTCTCTGTGTAGGACAGTCCTTAAACTGCTCAAGACCTTCTCCATGCTCACAGTAGTGAGCTACTGCCAGGGTCCTGGAAATAGCAGCTTCTAGAGGAATTAACCTTGTGAATGGGACCTGGAGAGGCCCACCATGCTGCATGCTGCTTGTCAACACCAGCTGAAGGAGGGAATACTGTTATTGAGTAGATATGGTTTTCAGTGCCCACCAGTGCTGCAAAACCCCTGGACTGGATCTTCATCATGCTTGCAGCAGCTCCAGGAGAGGTTTTCAGCCCTTGTTCGCCTTTCTCCCTGCGTATACACAAATGCAGAGAGCAAAGCTCCATGATAGCACCTCTAACGGTGTTTGGAGTATGGACACTGGTACAGTGCTCCTGAAACACAATGATAGGAAGGGATGGTTACTGCAACCATTCCTTCATGTAGTGCCCTGTGCAAGCTGCTGAGGCAATCAGCTTCCTGGGAATGCCCTACATTATGTGGGGAGCCTTCCTGAAAGGAAGACAAACCTCCTGTGTCTCAGTGCAGAGGAGAGAGCTCAGTAAGCGACCTCCTGAAATGAAATCTCTGCGAATGCACCCCCGGGCTGATGGGGAGCTGTTGCGATGGGTCATGCCCGTTTCCATCCGTCACAGGACCCAATGAGACATGACTGATCTAAGCGGAGCTGACAAAGGCTGAAGACCACTTCCCCATCTGGGGACATGCCACCAGGCTAGGGGGGAAAGGCTGCCTTTTCACACATGCGGGCTGCTCCATCCAGCAGCTCCCTTTTGCCAGCTCAGGGGTCCTACAGCTGCAGCACCTGCCTTGCAGGCTTGGTACGAGCTCCCCTTCCACCTCACTGACTCCAAGAGCACATCCTAAATCGAAAGTGGCATGACATGAATAGTTTCCCCCTGAAACCAGGCTGACCTCCCACTGCAGGCTGGGGATCCCCCGGTGTTCGTTGTTATACATCGATGCCCGACAGGGAAGCGCAGCCCTGCGGTTGACAGGTTTTAATGAAGACCTTTGATGTTCAAAGGAAGCGATGGCTGTTTGGTAAGGTCGGTTGAGTTAGAAGAAAGGGGCAGGCTGAAGCCAGCCGAGCCAAGCCCGTTACGCTAGCAGGGCCCCATCTGGAGCACTTAACTGCTGTCTGGTTTGAGCCAGGCAGGTTGGAGGTAGGTAGCTACAGGGGGGTTGGTTTCACACCGAATGCCGACTGCCTGTCTGACTTACCATCACTATCACTCACCTGATGCCAGCATCATTGTCTGCAGGTGAAAGCCAGAAGTCCACTCTCATTCCTTGCACCCTGGGGCTGAAATCACACTTGTTTTACAACAGAAATAGAAATGTCAGTATTTAATCGAGAAGGCTCTTGACAAAATAAGAAATCTCTTCAAGGTGTACCTGGGAACTGCCTCTAGTGAACCCAAAGCTTCGATCTCTTGAGGGAAGTGCTTGAGGGAAACACATTTCTGCAGCCCCAGAATCATGGAATTACAGAATCATTTAGGTTGGAAAAGACCTTTAAGAAAATCTATCACTGACCAGAGAAAAGGAGCAGCACCACCCATCCCAGTGGCTGAGCACTCTTCGTATGACTGTCCAGGCCAGTCAGGTATTTAAGTCTGTTACACAAACCAGAGTAGCTTCAGTGGGAAAATGGAGAAACAACTTTGTTTTGTCCAGCCGTCCATGAGTTTTCCTGGAGATGAGAGGGAAGAGGAAAAATTCCTTTAAACAACAGGAATTTTGCCTTTGCTCTAAGCAAACGCATGAAGAGCATGAAGAGCTAGGCCATTCAGAAGTCTGAATTAATAGATGTAGAAACAGCCAGGTGGATATTTCAGAAATTTGTCATTTTGTCTGCCATAGATATTGTTCCAACAGCAACAAAGGAAAGATAGCAAAAGACACAACAGCTTTTTTTCTACAGCTCTGGTGGTGACACATTTCAAAATTCTCCCCATGTCTTTGTTAAGTGCTTTTCTTTTCCTGTGATATAAAGGCAGCTGGTCAAGGCTGTGCGGAGAGTCTTCATTGAAGATGAGCTCGATCTTAACGCGATGGCCAAGATACAGACACTGCACAACATTAGAACAGGCTCTTCTCAGAAGCAACAACATCTGCAAACAGAGATTTTTATTTTTTTTTTTTCAGCAGAAGGAGAGGAGCAGGAACAAGTTTGAGAAGAACTCAAGTATGACCTAGTGTCACGCTTTGGGGTCAGGGCAACCCCCAAATCTGTAACAGGACGCTCTCTTCCCCTCCTCACCCAAAAAGGGAAGAAAGGAAATAAAGGAGTGAGACTTACCGATTAGGAAAGGAAACTAGAACAGCTTTGCTAAAAAAAATAATAATGAAATAATAATAACAATAATAATAAGTAGTAAATATACACAAATATGTACAAAACCGGTATTGAACACAACCCCCAGCCAAGGCCTGAGCCGGGGGCTGAGACCGGGGCTGGAGGCCTCAGGGCAAAGCTGAAGCTGCCAAGGCCAAACCGAGCGAGGAAGAGTCCTGAAGCCAAGAGAGCAGCTCGATCTCAGGGAAATGAAAGACGAAGGGCAAAATGGTTAAAGGGCCAAGAGAGAAGGGCCGAGACCCTTGTGATCCCTCAGCTTTATACCGAATATGACATATATGGGATGGAATCCCTCGTTGGCTAATTTAGGGTCACCTGTCCTGTTCTCTCCTCCCTGAAGTTGCAGCCTTTACTTTTCTGCACCCCCCCAGTGTGGTACACAAAATCTAGCAGTGACCTTGGTTTGCAGACCAATCCTTGGTACTAGCTATAAACATGGAGTGTTATCACTGCTCGAAGCAGATTCTCTGCAAAAACATGCTGCTAACTTCAGAAAGACTTAGCTGAAAAGCAAAAATCATAGAACAGAATTGTTCTGTTCTAACCCAAACCAGGACACCTAGTCAAGTTGATGGTTGTAAATTTACTCTTCTATAGCAGGAAGGAGAGTGGGCAGATGAAGATTTCTCAGGTACCGACCTTTGTTGATTCCTAAAAAGTGATGCAAAGATTTTCTGGCCAAGTCCATCACATGACCAGAGTCACTCTGTCACTCAGTCCCGACTTTCCCAAAAGCTTCCAAACCTGTGGAGCAATTTTTGCCATTTGACTATGAGTTCTCAAAGATATTAAGTTGCTATCAACTTGTGAATGTGGATAGGCAGGGAGAAGGGTGAGGCTAACTCTGCACCCGCAACACAAGCCCAGAGGCACCAGCAAACAGCAGAGAAACCTTCTGGGTGAGAGACATAAATGCTCTGGAGGTGTTTCAATCAGACCTGATACCTGATGATATGAGTGATACTCCCTACACAAGGCAAAAAGCCATGGGAAGACTCCACAAGAGCAGAAGCTTGTAGGAACGGCTTGCTTGCTAAAGAAAAGTGAACCTATCTGGTTGCTCATGGTGCTTTGGGTCCAAGTCCTGCAAACCGGTCCCACAGGCTGGTGGAGGAGCTCTACCCTCTTCCCTGCACGTGCTGGTGGCCAAAAGATTCTTGTCACAAGAAGGGAAATGCAAGAGCAAAGCATAAATGAATCACCCTCTGCCACAGGTCGTTTAATTCCTTCTCCCTTCAGGAGACAAGCGTTTTTGCACACTCTAAGTAGATAGTTCATCCTAATGGCAGCTATATGATACATTTTTCTTCTTATTTCTTTACATCTTTCAGCAAAATAGTATGAAACTTGATGGATATTAAAATAATATATGTAAAAAAAAATTAGAAAGAATCAGTGCTACACTGGAACAAGCCCCGTGTACCATATGGCCGAGACAGGACAGTTGCAAAATCCTGCAACACGGTCATTACGTGGGTTTTCTACATTGTAGTGCTCTCTGCTCGCTGCCTCCTCTGCCCTAGTTCCCAGACTTTGGAGTATAATTATAGAATAACAGCAACTGAAGCTGGTTTTTAAAAAGATGGTCTTTTTTTCCATGGAAAAACATCTGAAGAAAACAAAAACAAAAAAAAACCCTAAGCATTTTTGTTGGCAACGTGTTAATTTTTTTCTCTTTTTTTTTTTTTTTTCTTGTAGGGGGAAGAAAAAGTAAACGGAAAATGTTCCATCTTCCTCCCCTCTTGCCCACCTGTTTTTGGAAGAAAGCAGAGAGGAAAGAGAAGGGAAAACCCTTATGTCTTTAAGCTTGCTGTTTTCAGAAGTACTAAAACATTTCTACCAAAGCTGACATTTTCTAGGGAAGTTCTTGCTTTACCTGTAAAGCCTCTTTGAGTTCAGGAATGTACAACTGCCTGTCAGAATAAAAATAAGGAGGGGAAAAGCATCTTTATTAACTTTCCTCCCCAAAGCTGTTGCAAGGTAGCAATGAAAACATAGCTTGGAAACCTTAGGACGCAGAATGTGCAACCTGAGAAGTGAGAAAGATTTTTTCCTACAGATAAGATCTGCTCAGATATATCATCGTGGTGAGATTTCTGTGTTACAGCTGGCAAGGCTTGGTCTTCATAGTTTCAGCCCCAAGAACTGTCCTGCATAAAGCACATGGGGATTTCAGGCAGGGCCAGGGTCCTTTTGATCTCTTGCACCTCGGTCTGGGAGGTGACAGAGATAGCAGCGTCCACCTAGAAGCACATGTGGGCTGCAGAGGCTGCAGGCCCTGTCTTCTGCAGAAAGACACCAAGAAACGCTGAAGTTCAGGAAGGCAGGTATGACCCCACAGGTATGAAAAACCACCTCGATTTTGATGAATAAAGGGTGTCCAAGTAGCACCGTATGATGCACACAACATCTTGACACCCCTTAAAGAAGGGTTCAATGTTGCAAAAGAGATCAGTCAGCTTGTACTCACGTCTGTTCACCACTGATGGTGGAAACATCCAAGGAAACCCATGGGCTGTGGTGGCTGGCTCTTTCTCTGTGATGTCCACCCTTTCACTTCCAGCTGAAGACCAAAGCCTCTTGCTGGCATTGTCTCTCATGTGAGAGATCTCAGTACACCCTTGGGCTACATTTACATTTTCACCAAAATGACCAATTTATTGCATGGGCAGACGAAGAATACAGAGAAATGGAAGCCACATCTTTCATGAATGAGTCTTGCCCTTGCATAAGAGGACTCAGCCTTTCCCCAGACCTTCAGCTGGTAAAGAGCAAAGTGTCCATGCCCAAATCCACCACCACTTCATCCAGGTGCAGGTTGTAAGGACAAGAGCCTTGAATTGAAAACAAGGTTTCTTTCAAACATTTCACCCAGCAGTTCCCACTCTTGGGAGTGTGATCTCACTCACAGTGCCCTCATCTATCTGTCTTGAGTCCTGTGCTGCCTATGATTGATTATTTTCATTAACATTTCCCTGCTATGGCTACCACTGCGGCTGCTGTGCCAGTGACACAGCACAAGCTCTCGCACAGGGGTAGATAACAAGGGATGAAATGCTGGTGATCAGGCCATACAAAAGCTTCGTTTGGGCTGCCCAGCACTGTCCTGTGTGTACTTGTGTTGGACTAATGTCAGCCTGTCTGCGGAGGAGTCTCAGACGGAAAGAGGGAAGGGTTATTCTGCTCCTCTCTGGATGACCCGATGCCTTGTCTTCACCGCAAGGATGTGTTTGCAAATCCCCTGTGCAAGATTAATGCTCTGTCGTCTATACGTAACTTGCATTTTTAACGTGATTCTGCCCTACACAGAGGATGCACTGCTCCTGTGGGTAACTTGGAGAGATCGTCATTCTCTGAGGCATGAAGCATTTTGCAACATTCGCATGAGCTTATTCTCAGACATTTTGCATCATCAGTTCATCCTAGCCCAAATCAGCTTCTTAGAAAACTCAGTAAGTCAAAACACTGCATCAAAATACACTTTTTTTTTTTACTTTTTTTTTTTTTTCTTTCTTTCTCAAGGGACTGCCAAGGAAAGCCTATATTTATTCAGGGAAAGTTTTTGGCTGAAACATTTGGAAGTCAAAAAAACCTTATCAAGAAAGCTCAGAGAATGTAGTTAAGTGTTTAGGAAATAAGGCAGAACCTGGGAGGCCACAAAAGCCCCCTGAGCCACACATCAGAGGTTGTATAAAGGAAATGCAACAGCAAAAAAACAATCCAGCTTGGTTTAAAACAGCTTCTGAAATTGCTTAGCACCCATGTCTGACATTTCACACCTGACCTTCAGTTCTTCAGTCAAACGGGAGGTAAAAGCCATTCAGTGGGATTATGGCTCCTAAAGAGTTGATAATCTCTGATTATCTCGAGCAGGTATCAAAGGACTGTGCTGAGAAGGAGAGCTGGCACCAGGCCCAGAGGGATGACACACTGCTGTGCTTTGATCGAGACCTCTGCAAAAGCCTCCCCCAAAAAAGCCTCCCATCTCATCACTGCTGAGTATCCTGCAGGTGACATATCTTGTGTCACCAACACTGCCATGCTTGCTCCCTGACTGTGAGCTCCAGAAATCCCAACATGCAGGTAGAAATCCCATAGCTTGAAGAAAACCTGTATGGGAAGGTGTAATGCCCGTCTGAAGGCACCTGGATGCAACACAAGCTGCGCTGATCACAGGAGCAGCCTGTGCTCCAGCCACAGTATGTATCCCCCACTGATGGCATTGGCCTTGCAGCTTCCCGAGAGAGACATCCCAAAACTTGACAGGCTGAAGCTCTTCCCTGGGAAACTTTGGGTCCTGTTTTCTTTCTGAAACTGCAAAACGTGGCATCGTCTCATGTGAACAACCAGACTTTTTCCATTTCTCTGCCACATCAGCGTCTTGGCAGCATAGCAAAGAGCCCTCGAATCCCCCTGGAAAAGCAAAAAGGGACAGAGGAGACCAGAGAAAAGGATGGTGGTAGGGCAGGAGGGTCTGCTATTTTTCCATGATCCAGAAAATTCTTATTCCCTATGACCTTGTTAGGAGGCTGGAAGCTGCTGTTTAACCAGAGCTGTCAGACGGTGTTGGCAGGAGATGGATGAGCTGTGGATGTGACTCTGCAGAAGGCATGACGGAGACAGGCTGCTTTACGGAGCAGCAACAGTGAAAAAGGCCAGTGAGCACCAATCTGTAGGAAGGGGACTGTCTGGCATAGCTATATAAAAGAGATACATACAAGGGGGTCCTCAAATAGCCATTGAGACAGCAGAGCTCTGGGTTAACTTCAGCCTGAGAAGGGTTGTGAGGGTCATGGGACATGCTGTTGTTGCCTTAGGAGCTTGATCTTGTTGCCCCTTGGCTGTAGTCCCACATCACTTGTTTGGGCTGACTGAAGAGAAATGTGGTGTGTCCTCCAGCATCTCCCAACACAATCCCACTATACCACCTGCTGCCAAACCTTTATCCCAAACACCGGCATCACTATGGTCTGTGCCCACAAGGCAAGGATGCTGGAAGTTTTGATATAATTTTTGCTGTCTTAGATTAATTATGAATTTACTTTGACATTCCCTGCCCTCATAATGCCAAGGATGTGATTTCCCCCTGCCCTGTCACAGAGAATGGATTTGGGTGCAATCCTGCCATGTGTTCTGATGGAAACCACAGATCTGGAGATTGCTTTATTGGTGCCCTGTGATCATTCTCAAGATATCTGACCCTCTCATTCTCAGCCCTGCAATGATGCTCTTGTCACACTCCTGGCCTTCGCATGACATCTGCAGCTGTATGCATGTCCTGATGCAAACTCAAAAGAATTAATGTTTGGGGACACCTCCTGCTGTAGGGAGAGTCCTCAGCCCACATCTGCAGCAGCCTGTGCTCCAGCGCAGACACAGTGGTCGTGCAGACATTCAAGCTGAGAGGTAAGAGAAATCTCTGGCTAATACCGCGCCCAGGATCTGGGAGAGCTGGGTTTGTTCTCTGCTGTGCCAGAGGTTTCCAGTCACTTAACCTCTCAGCTCCTGGTCTGTAACACAGGGTGTTTGGGGTGATCTTCCCTCACTCCTTGGAGAGCCGTGTGAGATGCTCAGGTAGCAGCACCATGGGGACCACACAAGCACCCTGAGCAGTCTGGCATAAAGAGGCAGCACTTGTCCGAGACCCTGGTCCTACAATGGGCTTGAGGCGTAAAATTCAGTCCCAGGCAGATCAGAGGTGACCTAACTTTGGCTGGAGATGTTTGATCCTCATAGCGTGGTTTGTTCATTTATTTTATTATTTTTTTTTGGCCTCTCACTAACACAAATGCAAGGCTCCTACCAGGGACCCTTTTAGCTGGGGAGCTGTATTTCTAAGAGGGTGGGATACATGAATCCCTTCGCTTTACAACCAGAAGGGGAATGAGCAGGATTTTGCAGAACAGGGCTGCTGTATCCATACCAGTAAATAAAAGAGACCAAAAGCTGTTGCATGGCGTTCTGGTTTGGGTTAGAACAGAATAATTCTGTTCTATGGGTTTTACTTTTCAGTTAAGTCTGTCTGAAGNGTACTAGTTTTGTTCAGCCCTTGAAGACCCCCAGGCACTATCAGAGACAATGAAGCTGTGCCAAGGAGCGTGATGACAATTTAACAGGATGGACCATTGTGCATCTATGCACGGCTGGTGCTTGAGTTAGTGTGGTATTATGAATGTTGCCTTAGAGACTTTGTCCTCCTTATTGGTGCCTGTCCTCTCATGACACAGAGGTCTTGAAGTGGACACTCCCAAGTGTGAACCAAGCATTGGAGTCTCACCTTGATGCCCAGGATTTTGTGAGTCTGCGCACAGTTCCCATGTCACAGAGCATCAGGATGCAAACTTTTCATTCTGACATACTGCAGTACTAAGGGATGGTGTATCCTCACTGACTTTGCATCCCGCTCCCAGCAGGCATCTCTCACCACACCAAGCCTACAGTACCAGGGGCTGCCACACTCAACAAGTAGTTGGATCAAGTCTGGCAGCTGCTTCCAGAAAACACTCAGCAGCTTTCCTGGCTCCTGGCTCAGGATACAGAGTTCTCTGCTGCTTTATGTCATGTCTACTCTCCTTTCTGCTTGAGAGGCATTCTTTTTCCCTACTCAGGACATCACACACAGGGTTTGAGGGTGTTATCCAGGATACTCTGGATGCATAGTCCATGTACAGATTGCCTGAATACCTACAAACTTAGCCATGCCTGGTCTCTCAGGTTCGTTGCACATGCACTTTGCTGTTGATCTCCATTTATTCAGCCACCATTTTCTCCAAGGGAATCGTAGGTGGACATGGCCAGAAATATCCAAATGGAGGGAAATCCAGAGACAGATCTCTCTTGGAGCACTTTGCAAACATTTGCACGGCTCAGAGGGGACACACGCTGCAGCATAGCAAAGAACCAGGGACCTTGATGTCTCTCTTCAATCAGATACAGACAGTAGCCTGTCTGGTTACAGAGCACTTTCTTTGATTAGAAGCTAATAAATATTCATCCCTCTCCTCCCCTGCTGTCCCTCCCAAATCCCCAGAGACAAAACTTAGACGAGCAAAACTGGTTCATTTGTGATATATTCCAGTGCGTTGCTCCAAAACACTTGGAAACGTTCCAGGTAACAATGCGCGGCTGCAAAGGGCTATGGATCATCAAGAAAAAAGCCAATACTTCGCATTCACTTAAAACAAGACTTGGGTCATAAAGGACATGCTCATTATTAATGGTGGGTGTTGGAAAGTAAAGCATAAAGTGAACACAGATCCTTATCCCTAACTAATTCTTCACTAAATTGGCAAAGATACATCACTGCCTGCAGAGAAGGAGACAGAGAGAAATTAGATGTTAAGGAGAGCTTAGGTTCCTAGGAATATAGACGTACAGTCAGATGACTAAAACTACAGCAAGGAGTATGGGAAGAAGATATATCAGTGACAAAGGTTGTCTCCTTTTAAGGCAAAGAAAACTAACCTCTCCCCAGGAAAGAACAGGTTCAAACAGATGGAGAGATCACAGTCAGTGCAACAGCACAGGGAATGGGTGAAACACACACTACAAAACCAAGCCACTGTCACCCGAAAGAAGATCAGAGGAGCCAAGGACCTATTTGGCAGAGAAATGTTGCTGGAGAAAACCAGTCCTGGTATTTGGGAGCTTGGAGAACTATGGAACTGATGCAATAATGTGTTGTCTCAACACAGATTTAAATCACAACCCTGTAGGGAAAGTCTCTCTGAGGATATTAGTCTGTAGATGAAGAGCCTCTCATCTCTGGATAACAGCTTACCCCACAGCTACCTCTGCAGCTGCTGTAACCCTGTCTTTTTCCACCTCTTGGCACACAGCCTGAATATAGAGCAATTACTTCTTGGGGAAGGCCTGCCTTCAACCTGTATTGGTAGGGGATTCAGAGGTGATGTCACAACACCAACAGTAATAGTAATTATTAGCAAAATATGAATATTAAGAGAATAATTTATAATAATTATAAATGTTCGTTATTATTACTGGAGCCAGATCCAAGGTTGTGCATCCTCCTGCATCTTGGGAACATGGGCTCTGCTCTGGGTGAGCACTAGAGAGGTTGTGGAATCTCCTTCTCTGGAGACTTTCAAAACCTGCCTGGACGTGTTCCTGTGCAACCTGCTCTGGGTGACTCCGCTTTGTCAGGAGGGTTGGACTCAGTGATCTCCAGAGGTCCTTCCAATCCATATCATTCTATGACTTTATGATTCTAGTATGTTATCCATGTACTCCTGCAACCCGCCAGCCCCCACTGCCCCTCAAGACAGTGAGCTGGCTGCACCACCACCAGCAGGATACACAGTTCTCAGCAGCCCAGAGAGGAAATCTCCATCCCGTGATCTCCACGCTGTTTAAGCACAAAGGAGCCTGTGTCTGCTGCCTGACCCCATAGAAACCAAGCATTTGTATCTGTCCTTGGATACTAAGGCCTCAAGTTAGAGCCTGACAGCAGAAGTGGGTAGAAGATGAAGCATTGCAATTTTTCAGCTTTTCTAATGGCATCCTCCAGCTTTGTGGGGGCTGTTGAGCAAACAAGAAGCAAGCAGCTCAGTGGCTGTATTTCAGCTGGCACAAGCACAGTGAATCTTGTGTCGCCAGCCAGTTTCTCTGCTGAGCTGAGATTTGCTTGACACAGCGGCGCGGTGGGTCCCGAGGGAGCCCACGGCTGATCTCTGATCTTTCAGCTGGGTCTCAGCCAGACCCTTCAGAGCCAGCGGTCGCCCCTGCCGTGGGGGCCAAGCTTCATCTTAATGCTGGCTCAGCTGATCCAGGCAATGGATCAGGAAGAAAAGCAGTGGGAAACTGAGGATCCCTATCACCAAGGGAAAAGTCTTCTCCTGATGATCATATCCAAACACACAGGTGGCACCAGAGAGCGGAAAGACATGCACATCACAAAGGGACTCTGGCCCTCAGTTTGTAGAGGTCCAGGCTCTGGAGTAAGAGCAGTAAGTTTTTCTTGAGAAAAAAAACAAACCCTGTGCTTTCAGTCAGCTTTCCATGTAAATGCTTGCAGCGATACCAGCATGAAGACACCCTTTCTCCAGCGCCTTCATGTCCCCTTTGCCCATGTGTGCAGATCGATGTCTCCAGCACAGCAACAGCCCCGTACTTTTCATGAAGTAGGCAGCTGGGTGGAGGAAAAAACCTGTCTGGGTCTCTTACATGTTTCCCACACAGGGGAAAGCCGCAGCTGGATTTCAAATCTCAGGAGATGCACACAAGGAGAGACCCATCCCACAGGTAAAACACTCCTCGATGCCTGCTATGAGCTGGGAAATTTGTGATTTTTGCTTCCTCTGTGTATCCCAGGTTAGCCAGTTTGCAAGCTCCCTTCGTCCTTTGCAGGATTCACCTTGCTGAGGCAGAAGAAACCTTCACAACAACTTCAAGAAAAACACTAAAGTCTCCTTTAGGGCTGCCAAAATAGGTACAGTTAAACCTCACGCTTGACTTCATCTTCAAGGTCCTCTCACCACGGCAGCTCAGCAACAGACAAGGAGGAAAATCATTCAGTAAATCTGGATGGGCAAAAGCAGAGTTGGGGAAAAAAACAAACAAACAGCTCTCTCATCTCCCAACTAACATCTTTTTTTATGGAGTAAACATGTATACATATGTAGATGTGTATCTACGTGTATCTATATGTCATGTCATGTTCCTGTCTGTTAGCAGGTCAGATTTCTTCGCATGAGTAATCAGCAGTTTTTCTTAACAGAAAATGTTATGCTTAAGCACAAGCTAAAAAATGGAGCTTTGTATATAGAAAAATTAATCTCGGATGCGGAGAATTAGCTGAAATATTCCTTAATGCTCCCAGATGAGTTTTTGTTTATATTTTTTTGTTTCACAAGACCCTAGCAATGGTTCTTCCGTGCTCTGTGTTCAGAAGGGTTAGGCTTCACAAGTAGCGTGGTTTAACACACAGTCTTTAATGAACTTGTTCGGGCTTTATAGAAGCACCAGAATTTAACCCACAGCAGTTGTATGCAAAAATACTCTTCAAAAGACTGTGCAAAAAGCGACCTGCTTCCCCTAGTGCCCAGATAATGAAGAAATGAGGACTTATCCCACCAGAGACACACCCCCTTGGAGCACATCTTTGGAGCTGTTCAGCCAAGGAGTCGCTTCAGCACAGCCTCAAAGGGGAAGCCTGATCATTAAAAAATGGCATTTCTGTGCAGTGTGATGAATAATGATTGAGCTGACAGATCTCATCAAGACAGAGTATTCATCCCGCCAGAGCATTGATGTCAAGGAAAACAATCTCTTTGATTCAGAGTTTGGGCCAGGTTTCAAATGCAGGGATCAAGGGTAAGAACTTGGTGTCCAGAGAGTTGGAGGATGTCCTCAAAATGATAGGCATATCATGGCTTAATTCCTTTGAATCTCATGGCTTAATTCCTTTGAATCTCTTTTCACTGCTCCAGAAGCAGGTATGTTCCAGTCAATCACAAGTCCTGCAACTCCAGTAGCATCAAATTCAAAATCTGAGAACCACAAACCACTATCCCTTTGCACCTCACTTTTCTTGAAGGTGGGCATTGTGGGTCAGGGCCTCCTGCGCAAAATCTGTATATTCTATGGATCTCAGCTAGGAAACATAATCATTCCCCAAGCTCAGGTTGCTTGGGAGATGAGGTCAAGCTCATCCTTCATGAAGGAAAAAGTTGAAGCACTGTTGCGTTAATGTTTCCCTTACTGGAAGAGCTGGGTCTCCAACAACTGATGAGTAGAAAACCAAGATGAGATAGATCTCACCTAGTTAAAGACATCTGTGGTGCTGCTGTCTTTCTGAACACCTCACATGAGACTCCCACTAGAGGCAATGAGGGAAACAGGTCCCTGCAAAGAGCATCTCACTTTCTTCTGTTTTGGTGTCTATTTTAGGTAAGAGCCTGTGCCAGATCACCACATAAAGAGAGCAGAGGAAGCCAAAGCAGAGCTTGCGTCTATCTTACAGCTGACTATGCCCAAGCCCCAGCTGTGCAGGCTCAGGCTCTGAGCTCTGGAGGTCCTTGTCCTATTTTGAAGGCCTCTCAAAATTCACCACCAAAACCAAGACACAATTGATTCACTTTTCGTGCTTCATCACAACTAGGGCCCACCAAACTTGTAATTCTTCTTCATGAGCCTGCGTACTGCACAATGCCAGCAAGCAATCAGCACATTGAACAGCACCGAGCTGTCACTAGACACTCTAGATGCTGAGATGATATAACCAGCCCTTGTCTCATGTCCTACATAGGACTGTTATATCCACCCAAAGAGGAAGACACACAAAAGCTCTTACAAGAGCTGTAATAATTCTGGAGAGCCTGCAAAAAAAGCCCTGAAACTGATGCAACCAGATTACTTAAGACATTCTTAACCAGTTATCTGACTTCTGCTTCCCTTCCACTGCAGCTGGAGATGCCAGATCCCATACCACATTTGACAACACACAGAGCACGCCTGCACTGTCCAAGGAAATCTCTTTATTGTCAGTATATTGTTGATCCCCTTGGAGATTCCTGGGGTGCTTAACTCGGCCAAAGAGTGATACACCTCAGAGCTCTGCATTTTCTAAACTGCAGGGCAGCAGGAAAGAAAATGCTTGTAGTCACCAAGGCTCTCGGTTACTTTGAAAGGGAAAGATTTCCCCCTGTGCACAATCTCCCAAGTATGGCATGTGGCCTAATTATATAATTACACAATAGATCCAAATTGTTTCAAAGGAGCTGTTGTGTTCCAGCAGGTACATAATAACTTTATAGTATCAACTAATTACACTGTTATATAAGGGTCCAGAATGACTTTTAAATCCAACAGACAGATCTTCTAAGCTATCAAACACATATTGGTTTGTTTGGGGATTATTATTTTTTTTTAACACCTCATTATGAAGGTAACCTGTGCTTTCTCCAGCTTTTCTAGAGGGGATGTAAATGTTAATACTACACAGAAAGCACTGGGCTTAATGCTGAGTTGGTGTACACCATCTCTACTGACCTCAGTGGATCGTCTTAGACATTAGCAAAATCCAAATAATGCTTATAAGTCAATGGCTCAGAGTCCTTGTTAATAAGACTGCAGAGACACAATCAAGTGGGAATTAATATGATTCAAGCAGCTACTGCCAACTATTGTCCACCTTGCATCATGTTGGTTTGAGTTCACATGTTCAGTCTCACTGGTGGGAACAATGTAGGAGCACCGTGCGATGGGCTCTGCTGAAGGGAACATCTGGTAGGTCACAGCAGCTCAGTCATATCCAGTTGTGCCTTTACATCTTCTACCAAAAAGCCCATGGAAATAAAGGTGAGTTTTGGCACAATGAGCCTCACTCACTGACGCTTGCTGCTAGCCTCTCTCATGGATGAGTGCCTCATGGGCTCTGGGTCTCACAGTCAAGAAAATATAAGTTTCTACTTAAAAACCAGCAATAGGGCCAGGTTCCCTCAATACATGGGCACAACTTCATCATGTCACCACAACTATGGATGGCCAAGGTGGAGCAGAGCCATGCAGCAAGCCTTGGCAAGAGGCATAGCACTAGAGGGGATGAGGGACACCCTCCTAAGCAAAATCCTGCCTGGATATCTTCATCTAGAAAGTGTCTTATGCAGCAGGTACCTAGGCACTGTGTTCAAAGGAGCCTACTAGAACTCCTTCCCAAGCCAGTGGTCCTCACCTCTCCTGTCATCTGACCCCTTCAATGCACATCCATCATACAATTCCAGGCAATCTGTTAGCCCTTACCCCTCAACACCCCATGGAAGAGTTGCACACTACATCAGGGGAAAGTTGAGCTGTTTGTCTTGGCAGTGAAGGAAGGTAAAATCAGAAACTGCCCCACCAACCTCCTCAGAGCTTCTGTGATGTGAAGCCAGCATGATGGGGATGACCCTCAAATCCAGAGCATGCAACATGTGCTCATTTTGTGATCATCTATTCACCCATCAGAGAGCAGCTGGGATTCCCCAGCTGCGACAGGATGTCCGTGGAGCTCTAACTTCGTAAACTCAGCTCAGCATTTCAGGAAGGGATTTCTAATTTTATCCAGGCCATTCATCCACCCTTGATTTGCAATGAACAGGAAAAAAAAAAAGAAAAAAAAAGAAAAAAAAAGCTGTTGCAGGGTTATTATTAACTGTTGGCCAAGACAGAATGAACTCCAGGCTTGGCTGACTCCCTCTCTGATAGAGAACAAGTGCACAGACAGCAGACACATTGCTGCTTTGCTTCCTAAGCATTTCTGCCCTTGAGTGAGGATGTTTGACAGCCAAAGTAAGACAAGAACCTTTATTTCATAGGTGTAGCTATGTTGTCCAGGCTCCATCTCAGTCAACTAGGCTTGGAGACCTTTGGCCAGTGTACAGTGCTAGGCCTCGCTTCCCCTCCACTTGCTCATAACTGCAGCACCTCTCAGTGTCAAACCATTGCTCTGCTAAAACGAATGGGAGAAGTCCCCACTGATCTCACTCAGGCTCTGAGATCAGATCTCAGATGCCGTGAGGTGAATTTCGCCATCAGCTTGTGAAGTTCAAGCATCTCCACTCCCTTCAGCAGAGAGATGCCTCTGAACACTCACTGAGGACATGACTGATGGCAGTACAGAAGGCCACATTCACACCACTTGGTCTAGCACTTGAGATGATCCTGGGCCTTTGTATGAGGTCAAGGAAGCAAAGTCAGCCCCAGCACTGTTTCCCAGGGCAGAGATGTAAAATGCCCTAAGGTGGAGACCTAGAACCAGCTGGGAAAAGAGGATCTCCAGCTATACCCTTGTATCCACTTATGCCATACCCATGAATCAATCTGCCTTTGACACGCTTCCGAGTGGTGATTAATGACAAGTCTTCAGCTATGAGGAATATTTTTAATATGACAGGTAAAGCAATAAACAACAGAAGGAAGAAAAGACAAGAAATCCACATCCTTATTAGTTGGGTTGGCAGCCTCAGGATTCAAAAAAAAACCCCACCCCGCTCTTACCCAGAATTGTAGCAAAGGTTGTTACCTCTACCCTAAAGTTTACTAAAAAAACAGTCAGTCTTATGCCTGTCATTGCAGGATTTGCAATTTGCTTCATACCACTTTTTCCGCAAATTCACCCCACAAAAACCGTTCTTGCTAACCCAATGGTCATCCCATTACTCCACCTGCTGCTGCTTTCATTAAGAGAGCATCCATGTAGCACCAAACAGCCCTTCACCATAGATATAAACTGGTTTGCACTCAACATCTACCACAGAACCTCATCACAGAATTTTCTACCAATCCCCCGCCAAATAAGGAGAGAGGGGAGAGAAGCCAGGTCTCAACAAAATATACCCTGGACACGTGAGTGTGTAAAGCTGTAAGGCATGGGGACTTCCATGGTAACTCCATGTATAAACAGGACCAAACAGCTTGAAGTAGCTGCTTTCCTTGCAAGGCCGATGAACAAAGTATCTCTGTAGCTTGGCCAACAGCAGCAGGCTCCAGCCAAATGTAAATAGCCTGCAGGGCTTTTTGGCACTTTGCACTCTATTTTGCATACAGCTGGTAATGTTTTAAAGGCCAGGCCCAGCCCAGGGTAATGCTTCCAAGAACAGAGCAGGAAACACTTCGTGTACAGAAAAGGGTCTCAGGAGAAATCAGTGAAATCTTAAGGCCTTTTGTGTTTCTTTCTCCCTTCCCCAAATCAGCGTGATTCATTTTTACACTCAAGATTTCCAGAGCTCCAGGTAGGCTGCCTAGATGCAACCACTGAGTTTCGTGCTCCGGGCACTCGATATGAAAGGTATTAGCTTGGATCCTGCAAACATATAAACACTCGCTGTGTGTAGCAAAGCGCCACTGCTCGTATCCGTGACATCTTTCAGGGGAGAATTTGCTGAAGCCGGCTGACGTGAGCGTAAAGCATGAGAGATGGCATCAGAGGAGGATCGAGATTGCATCAAAGCATCTAGTGACACCCTTTGAATCTTCCACAGTACCAACATTGAGGAAACACCACGATATTTCCAATCGTCTGGATATCACTCAGCCTTTCAGAAGGCAGGAATGCAGGTTTAGTGTGGGTTGTTGCAATGGAGGCTGACAGTCTCTGCCTTGAGCGCTACCCAACTCCTGCTCTCTAGGGGCTTCTCCTTGCTGGTTGGATGGGATTTCTCTCTTGATAAGAGGCTGAGGAATTGGAACTCCAGTCATTGGTTCAGTTTATCACCTTAGCACCACTACCTAGGATATGAAAAAGAGAAAATTGTCTCTTCTACAGCTTCTCTTGCTCCTATGTGATGGTGCAGAGGGGAGGTGGATGGATCTGGTAGAGCAGAGCAACACTGAGCATACAAGGCTGAAACAGACAGCCACGTAAGACTAATATTGCAGTAGAAATTTTTATTATGCTTTGCTGTCGTGTTTAAAATCACAGTGCACCAGCACAGGCATTTTGCACACCTGGCCTTCTCCTTTCAACCTCATTGTGCTTGAACGTGTTTGTACATCAGCACCATCGTGTCCTACAGGAAGATGTCCTTCTGTCAACTGTCCCAACCGCTGATTATCCAGGACTGAAAGATGGGTATTGGCTGAGTTAATAGCAGCCTTTGAAGCTGGCAGCAAAAGGGAATATATGTCAGTAACTCAGAAAAGGGAAGCAGAGAAGGCTTGGAGAGGCATTATCGCTGCAGCCTGTTTATCATAATTTAGTGTCCTTTACCTTGCATCTTACAGATGTCTGTCCTTCTACAGGTAATTCATATGTGCAAAGCTGAATCACCATCCTCCAGACAGGGCTGGAGCACAGAGGAAGGATCACGCTGCAGAGCAGCCCCCAGGGACAGATGAGGGTCTGTGCGCTGCTGTCAGATGTTGCAAAGGTGTACGCTTTCATGTCTTTGTATCGTGGCTGCACATCATGGGCCCACCAGGGAACAGAGAAATGGGGAAAAAACGGAGTTGGGATTTATAATGGAAACCATGCATATGACCTCTCTGGCTGGAGACATCATCTAAATCTCATTGTTGGCTTCAAAGATGACAGAATCAGGTTCTGTCTGCTCAGAGCTTAGTCCTCTTCCCTCTGGCTGGTTTTGACATGTATGTGTTGGACCTTCCATGGGAGGCAGAAATTCTGGTGTTGCCAGATACCAAGGAGTTGAACTGTCCTTGACCACAGGGATGGAATGATGTGCAAACATGCATTTGTCTGGTCTGCAAGTTGCAACACAACTGGTTTTATAAGCACTTCTTTTCAGCCTTGTTTCCAAACTGAAAAGACTTCTGGACCTCCTGGGCAAGCACCTATTCCCCTCACACCAAACCTTCTCCTTTCTTTTCTATGCCAGACAAGGAACAAATTCCCACTCCTCTTGCTTTCTGCAGGGTTTACAGCGCCTAAATTGAGTTTAGCATTTGCAGGAAGAGCCCCATCTCTAAAATGCCCCCAGCTCCTTCCCTGAGAATGAAAGGGTGAAAAAGAGAGATGGCAGCACAGACCTCAAGAGGGTATCCTGGGAGAAGGTGAAGAAAACACCTTCTTATCCCAAATTTCAAAACATCCTCCTTCAGTCCTAACCAGTGATTGGCACACATGCAAATCTGTCTACATATGTTCTTGTACTGAGTAACTTTTGAACCTGTTAGCCAGATGCAGGGGAGGACACCTCACAGACATCTATGGCACATGAACAAAGGCAGAGGAGAAATTAATTTCCTGGAATCCATTTGTCCTTAATAATTTTGCAACCCAAAGGGGTTGATTCCTACAATCAAATATGGTTGCTGGCAAGCTCAAAGAGTGTGGGAAGAGGTGATGATGTGTTTATTCAAGGAAAAAGGGATCTCTTAATACAGGCAATTAGAAAAATGAAAATTGGGAGACACTAATCCACAGGGAAACTGGAGACAGTGGTGCTGATAAAACTGCCACCTGTCAGTACTCACCTTCTTGTTATAAATGAAAAGTCAAACTGTGGCACCGCAACTGTGATGGGAGGGGAACTGGAACCTCTCAGACATGCAAGCTTGAATCAAGGGGCAAGCCCCTTGCTTACCAGAACATGGGCTTACCTATGGGCTGCAGCAGTTATAGTTCAAGATCTCAGCAGTCTGCTGAGTACGTTGTGTCCTGAACTGCTGAGAGAAGCTCTACCCCACCAGCTTGAACCTGGAGGAAGCCAACATATAGGTTGGGTTGACCTTCACTGATGCCAAAAAAGACTTTAGCCTGGATGTCTCCAGGGAGCTGAAGTGAAGGCACTGCTGCCCAGCATGAGCTGCAGTATTACAATCTGTCCCTTTACTCATCGGGAGGAATGGAGGCAGGATGGCCTTGCAAGACAAGCAAGCACAAATGGCTAAAAAAGCAAGATAAATATGGGACATAAATAAGTGATGGTGCAGGAGGCGGTACTATAAACTTATTTTATTGCCACTTGTCTGCAAAGGCCAACATAACTCACTCCCTTCGCCTCGCTCTGTCATTCATGAATAATGAGATTGCCTGAACACATGCCAATAAAAACCTCATCACACCCTGCACTGAGATGTGTGAATGTTACCCTAGGTAAGGAAATAAAGGAACGGGGATTTTTAATAGTGATTAATCCCCTGCTCTCCACATCTTGAATATATGATATAGTGTTTAGTGATTACCAATACAATATGATCTTTCATGTTTGTTCCTACACAGCTGCTCTCTGACTTAGCCCCTATCTTATAAGGCCTTCGGGAGATCCTCCGGGAGGGATGTGAGTACAGCTGAACCCAGCTCCTGCAGGCAAAGGTCCATAGAGCCTTATCACTCTCTACAACTACCTGAAGGGAAGGTGGAGACAGGAGGGGGATGGGCTCTTCGCCCAGGCAATTTGTGACAGGACAAGAGGGCACAACCTGAAGCTGCACCAGCGGAGGTTTAGGTTGGATAGTCGGAAGCACTTCCTCACAGGCAGGGGGATAAAACACTGGAATGGGCTGCGCAGGGAGGCGGTGGAGTCACCGTCCCTGGAGGTGTTTAAGGACAGACTGGATGCCACGCTTAGTGGCAGGGTTTAGCTGAGTGGTGGTCGTAGGTCATAGGCTGGACTCAATGATCTCAGAGGGCTTTTCCAGCCTTAATTATTCTGTGATTCTGTAAGGAGCTCAAGGCCAGTGCAGCCCATGCTCTGGGCTGAGCAGGTCTGTGCAAACACAGTCAGCACAGCGTTGTTACCAAACAAGCATCCTGGGGGCTGAATTATTCTATCCTCCTTCTCTGCAGGGTTAATGTGGCTTTTGACTTGCTGTGGCTTGCTGCGGGCCATGCAGACATACTCGCTGAGCCAGGCTGTGCCCAGAGTTGTTAACAACGGTTTGACCCATGCCCTCCAGTGGGACCAGGGAATCTGCCTCGTGGGTTTAGAATCGTTTAGGTTGGAAGAGACCTTTAAGATCATTGAGTCCAACTGTTAGCTTAACACAGCGAAGTCCAACCCTAAATCATGTCACTAAGAAGCACATCTACACATCTTTTAAAATACCTCTAGGGATGGTGACCCCACCCCTTCGCTGGGCAGCCTGTTCCAATGCTTAACAACCCTTTTGATGAAGAAGTTTTTCCTAATATCCAACCTTAACCTCCCCTGGCACAACCTGAGGCTGTTTTATCAAGATGGGAGATGCATATTAAATCTAGCTGTTCAATCTAGCACCTAGTGCCTCGAGTACTGGCAGATGAGAGGTTAATACTTACTACCCTTTTGCTGAACATCAGCTTCTCACCTGCCCCAGGGGACTGTGAGTTTGGGTGGTGTCCCCAGCCACATTCCCACTCCAGCCTCTGTGTAAGCCAACATTCACCAGGAAACGTGACCATGGAGGCATGTGTGGGACTGACTGTGCCAGAGCCGGAGGGGAGGGAGCTGGATCAGGCTTGTGGATATGCAAAGCCACGGAGAGAGGTTTCTGCTGCCTGCGGCAAGGCTGCACTCCCCGACCCATGGCTCTGGCACACAGATGTGTGGTCATGCCAGAGCCCACATCAACGCAGCCTCTGCCTCCCCAAGGGAAAGCCACTTCAGAGACGGGATGTCTCTTCCCCTGCACTCACAGCTCGAGCCCCACCAAGCTGCCCTTGTAGGCAGCAGAGCCAGGATCACGCACTCCCTGCCCTCCCCTCTCTGCTGAAGGGCAGAGCAAGAAAAAGACAGTGAAATGGGGAATGTGGGTCAGCAAAGAGAGCCAGAGCCTTTTCTCCAGAACCCACGAGGGAAAACTGTTGTTGCCCCATGCACAGGACACTGATGAGCAGTTGTGCGTGTGCTGCACAGGCACACAGCTGTTCCTCAGAGCTAATCCTCTTTCTTCCTGTTACAGACTGGGACTTCTGTGCCACCATGGTCACAGCAAAGAAAGGAAAGCAGAGGGTTCTTGTCGCCTTCACCTTACTGGGTGAGAGCAGCATTTCCCCAGCTTGCGCAGGCTGCATTGCCCGATACCATTGCTGCAATTCTCCAACTGGGCTGAGAGCTGGAAGCTGTAAATCAAGGTGTCCAGTGGTAGTCATAATGGGATAAAGCACCCACAGCAAAATTTCTCTGACAAGTAGTCACAGGTTGAGATATCACTTGATGAATGGCAGCAAAATCCCCATTTCAAGGCAATGGATTCTTTGTGGCTGCGAGAAGACTGAATTCTATTGTGGATTTCAGGACTTTAGGACATCTAAACCTCAGCAGGTTCATGTGAGGACACACTGAACCCAAACCCTACACCACACTCAGGAAGAGTAGCACAGGTATCTTTCTCTTCCAGTTATCTCTGGTTAAGGAGAACTGACTTTATCACTAATCCATCAAGCACAGAGGTATCAGTTTTAGTCCCACCTTGGGTGCGTTGCTCTCCTCCACCTCCTGACCCAATTAGATAAAAAAGAAATAGGTTATTTCCTCATATCTAGCGTTATTTCTCCAGGGCAGAGCCTACAAGCAGTGCCAGTCACAATGGGGCCTCAAAATGGTTTAATCTCTCTAGATGGATGTATAACAAATTACAGTAGAATGCTAAAAGCTGGACTTGCAGGGGCCATGCCATCGACAGTAGATGCCAGAACATGGGGCACTCACCTTAACAGACTATGTGCCCTAGAACTGGAGCTAAAACCAATCCTGAGCTCTGCCTCTTCCTTACCCCTCAAGATGGGATGGTTCCCAGGGGTGAGCTCAAGAGACACAGGAGAAAGCTCATGTCCTGATTAAAGCCAAAACTCCCATGGGTCATTTTGAGGATGGTGGGAATATCCTCTATCTCCTGGGACAGTCTCCAGCCAAATTGGGATGTACAGCCACCCTGTCATAAATACTCATTTTCCTTTGTGACATGATCATAAATGTTGCAGCAGGAGCTGTAACAGAGCAAATAGTACCAGATATGGCTTGGAAAAAAAGTAATCGGGGCAGAGCTTTCCATTTCTCTTTCGTTTCCTGGAGAAAGCAGGAATTTCAAGAAATGAGGTACATCTCGACCATATCCTGGTACTCTGCACACTGAACATCAGCCCTAAGAATCACTTGGACCATAAGATCTCATCTGGATGGCTTCCCAGAACTAAAGAATTGTATCTCAAGTCCAAAACCGCTGTAAGTGTCTCAAAAATAAAATACAAGTGCCTGAATACACTCAGCTGCAGTAGATATAGGGTTGGGTTTACTTTGTTTGCTTTCTACCTTGAAATTTTTCAAATAAAATACAAATTGTGGTTTTAGTCAAAGACTGCGAGGGGAATTGTTGGAATTTTGGCACAAGTTCCTGCTTTTGAGATTTTGTCAGCTCTGTACTGAGCAAGACTCCCTGGTGGTTCCTGCTGGTGAAAGGAAACAAGCCATCACGGAGGCCATTGCCCACCACACATAGTCTAGTTGGGTATCTCAGACCACAGAGGCAAGGAAAGAGCGAAATACAACCCTGAAAAAGCTACCTCAGCTCCAGACCTGTCCACACCTGTGCACTGAACATGCGACTTTGAATAAGTGAGTCTGGTCACAGGTAGACCTGTGTTTGCAATGTTGCGTTATGATCCCTTTTTTCCCCCCTTCAGCTTTATGTGCCACACAGAACTCAATGACCTGACCCTTAATTGTCCATCTAGGGGACATCACTATCTGGCACTGCCTGGACAGAGGGTTCCCAGTAGTAGCTTGTTCTTACCTAGGTGCAGTACCATGACCCTGACCTAGTCATGTCACCAACATGCCCATGTTGCTCATATCAGACCCAATGCACAATTGTCTCACACACTGGGGAGGCAGATTCTTGAGAGATAAGTGAGTCTCATTTATCAGCTCAAGACTTCAGTGCTCAGCAGATGCGTTCGATGAAAGACTAGAACTTATATGAAAATAGATGCTTCTCCACCAATAAATAAATAAATGAATAATAAGAAGAAAGTATGTTTAAGCCTCATTTCTGCTTGGAAAAGACCTAGTTTCATTTTGTGACTGGGTGTGGATGGTGTATGACTCAAGCATGCTGGAAAACCAGTCTGATCCACACCAAGGGAGAAAAACATACATTATAACTGAGGGCTTTCCACCCATACCTCCCTTTCTGCATGGTCCAGCCACAGAACAGAAGGACATTATGTTACACAGTACAGCCACACACCTCTCAGAGTTTGCATGCTCAGGAGATACTACGGAGACAGTTGCACACAGCAAAAGACTGTAATAAATGCTACTGCAAGACCATCCCTTTCATTTCAGTGAGACTCTTCCCAAAGAAAGCAAAACAAATCCAGAGATGAAGGAAGGAATACCCAGACTAAGATCACATTTGGATCAGATCCTATTTTAGGTTCTAGTTGGCTGCATTTAGATTCAACTGTAGATGCATCACCCAGCATGGTACATGTTTTCTGACCAGGCAGCCACGTGGGTAGAGATGTGTTGGAGAAAGTCTCAGCTATTCACATAGAGGGTTTCATTGTCAGAGCAGCCAAAGCTCACAGCAGTGAAGGGAACAGTGAGTGCATTTGCTGTACACGGTGTCTGTGTCCCTACAAGTGACCTGGCCAATGCATCCCAAGAGATTTCCTCTGCCAATACTTGGATGAGGTGTAACTTCAGGTTCTGTTTGCTGGAGTAGAGATCAAGGCTGTATTGTGTGGCACCCACATGTTCAGATGAGGGACCTATTAAAGAGCATGGAAGTCGCTGTTTGAGTGCCATGAGCTGCTAAGCAGCATCTAGGAGCCACAGTAAGTTACCAAGCCTCCTCAGCTCTCTTCTTTCCCTCCTTTCCCATATCAGGATAAACTTTGTGAAGGACTGAACTAACCTTGTACTTCCATCCCTTAGTCTTCCACTCTCACTGTGCCCTTTCCTAGTTAAGGCACCAATCAACATAATTTAAGCTAGGGGTCATTTAGTGGACATTTCCGAAGCATTCAGGCTTTCTGACATTTAATACAGATGACAAACTTCATTAGGATGAAGATCTCAGCTTCCTTGAGAGTAACTCTAAAACAGTGCAGGTGGGTTTGAGAGCTACCCCACTAAGGCTCCTTATTTTCTAAACTCACATGAGAGTTACCACTTTTGCACATAGCTCAGCAAATGAACTTACACCCTCTAGAGACAGAAATAGTTCCTGCTGCAGCAGCAGTAATAGCTGGGAGCATAACACAGTTGGTGGAGGGAATAGAGGTGAAATAGTTAGCAGGCACCAAGCAGAGGATACAGCACCTCGAGTCCTCAAATAGTCCCCGCTGGATGCAATTCTGTGCAATGTACTCTAGGCAAATCTGTTTTGGTGGGGGGTTGGACTAGGTAACCTCTAGATGTCCCTTCCAACACCAGCAATTCTGTGATTCTGTGACAGCCACCTCCTTGGTGAACATCTGATCAAGGAGCTGAGATATGTGAACATCTAAACCAGGTATTAGCCTGGGCACTCAGGAGGAGCTCAGCTGCGCTTCATAGCAGCTGATACTGGAGCACTACATCCTTTTGACAAACATTGAGTGGGACCTGTAATCCAAAAGCTGTCACTGCTACAGAAACTGCTACATGGGGGAAAAAAGTCACGCGGCTGTTACCCTTTAGCACTTTGGCTTTATCTTCACAGCAACTTGCCTTCCTGCTAATATAGATTAGATCAATGCTGACAAGGAGCATGATGGAGTCTAACAATGTCAGACAGTTGGAGAGCTGCTCCGATGATGTTTAAACAATGCAGCCCAATTTGGGGGGATTCTGTTTCAATGCAGAAGACAGGGCCAACTCAAAGAAAAGGAGAATAAGGGAGACCTTGTAATTTCCAGGCATCTTTACCTCTATACGTATTTTTTCCCCATGCATTTATATCTGCATTTAAAGTCTGCGTTTAAAGTGGGAAATTCCTGGAATTGCCTTGTGCTCTTTAATCAATGCAATCACTATCTCCGTGGTATTTTTGCCTGTCCAGGGTCATATCAGCAGCTGGACTACTTGGAACTACACTAAGATACCCCACTGCAGGTGCAGTCCCAAGCTCTTTCAATGGCAGAAAGATTGGCCTGTAAAAGTAAATTCTCGCAGAGTGGATACCAGAAAAGGAGGGTGGTCTTTCCTTTTGTGCATTATGAAGTTCCCTGGGCACCTTGGTGGGATCTGTCTATCCTACATTAGGTCGAATCCTCTAATGAAGTTGAACTATAACTACCTTGAGAAGGGGTGACTGCAGTAATGAGCCTTGAAGACACAGCTGCCACTTTTCAGCTGGTGGAAGAGGCTGTCAGAGATGCCCATCTCTAAAGTATCCATTCAGTGAGATTTGTCTGAGCCGAGCTTCTGAAAATGTGTCTGTGTTTTCTTTGGATTTTAGCGCCTAAAGAGAATATCCGGGCTGGCACTACGGTACTGCGTTCAGTATTATTTTGATGTCTGGCTACAGTCTATTTCTAATAATTGTTCGTGGAAGATGCGACCCTGATCCTACATTAGAGTTATTTTGATGCTGGCCAGTGGAAGGAGGATTAGGAAAGACCTTGGAAATGCTACCTTTTTATCTTTCTTTTCTGTTACTGTGCCAAATAGCCTTGATAAACTCATCCAACACTTCTTCTACCCCATATCATTCATACGATGAAGATTGCTCTGCTCCATCTTTCCAAGATGTGTCCTCGTTCAGTTCTAGGCTTTGTTCTTCTTGACATTTTTCCTGTGTTGTCAGGTAAAATGCTAAAAGGCTGCATCTTGGGGAAAGAAAGGGAAAAATGTGAGGATCCTGGTCTTCTTGGGTTTATGACCTCTTGCATACTCAAAAATGTGTGTAATTTAAATAAAAGATGGGGCTGGAGGAGAATTCCAGGCTAATTACACATTACAATGGTGCTGTGCTGCTTCTGGGAGAGCGGCCAGGCATCTGGAAAGAGGTTCAATCCCAGCAGGGGGGATCTGACAGGACAAAGAAGAGAAGGCTGGGGAATAAGAGGGACAGAAAATACAGCTAGAGGAGGGTGGCCCAGCTTCAGTGAGGAAATGGCACTACTACCAACACCAGACAGCATGGACACGGCTGTTGTGTGGACAATCTCAGATGTAAATCTGGGCCACAGCAGTTTGAATCCAGGTGCCCAAGGCTGCACTTTAACCTTGCTGAGAACCTTGCTCCAGGAGCACATGCAATTCATAGATGGACTTCCCAGTTGCCATGGAGGTCATTTCAAAGAGTCATCCCAACACATTGCCTAAGAGTTCTGCATCTTCTCCCATCAGTGCAACAGTTCTGCACATCCCATGGGAACAGGTCTTGTCTGCACCTCACTCACTTTCAAGACACTGTTAAAATCATGTCCTAGCTTATCTCCCTTGGCAGACCATGACTCCTTCTTGCACGAATTCCCAGGGCAGAGGTTGGGACCACAGTACCACCTTCTCCACATTTCCTCTACATCCATGAGGTTTCCCCAGCCGAGAGCAGCAGCTGGGAATGGTTAGTAGACATTGAACTCATGTCCTTTGCAGGCAAGGGGTGGTCTTCTCTTTCTTGGCATACAAAGCGGCAGAGGAGGGTACCCTGGCAGCTGCTGTTTGAAAACACTGCTTAAGTGACTGCAAAGAGCCAGATGGACTTCAGCCCTGAAGACTTGAATGCCCTATTTAGCCACAGAGTGAGGATGCAGCAAATGACTACAGACTTTGCATGCAGGCTGTCTCAGTATTCTCCAGCCCTGGTTTGGAAGACTCCATCCAGGCTGGATCCACAAACCCATTCAGACCTGCCAGCAAACTGCCGGAACAAGCTTGGGGAGCTGAACAGCGAGGAGCCAATCCATTTCTCCAGCCTTCAGATGGCAACAACCCTTCCCAGCCCATGAGCCTGCAAGCAGGAAAGGGGAAAGGGCCCAGATTTCATTTTTAATCCTTCAAGTTATTCATACTACCCCCCCGTTTCCCAGCATTAGGAAGGGCAAAGTTCCCTTATATGGTCAAGAAAAAGTGGAGAATATCTGCAATACATTCTTACATCTGTGCTCAGCTGAGCCTGGCCACGCGTCCCTGTGAGTGCGGAGGTTGCAACTGCCAAGAGCTGTGGAGCTAAATGCCTCCACCCTGCTGTGAAAGGCAGGCAAGGGGGATAAACAGATATGGGTGGAAACATTGCAAAATGGATCACATTAAGAAACGCTGCTCATGGGTTTATGGTATCTGATCTGGGATGTTTTCCCGCGCAAGTCTGGAGCCCAGTGGGAAAAGGCAACTTGCAAATGTGGAAACAACAGTAAGAAAACTCTACAGGGCCAAGTCCAGGAGAAGTAACTAAAATGGGGCATGTACGCCCTGAAAGGATCGAGAAGAAAATGGATCCTGCTTACTAAGACAAATGGGAGCAAGTTCTCCTAATGAAATTCTCCAACAGCTTCTTGCCTGATAGGAAGGTCAAGCTTTTAAACTGTGGAGGCTTAGAAGCAAGAATAATGGAATCATAGAATTTCTTGGGTTGGAGGGGACCTCTAAAAGTTGTCTAGTCCAACCCCCTGCAGGGAGCAGGGACATCCTCAGCTACAGTAGGTTGCTCAGAGCCCCGTCAAGCCTGACCTTGAATGTCTCCAGGGATGAGGCCTTCATCCCCTCCCTGGCCAACCTGTTTCATTGTTCCACCACCCTCATAGTAAAGATCTTCTTCCTAATATCCAATCTAAAACTAGTCTTCTCTAGTTTAAATCTATCACCCATTGTCCTATTGCTACATTCCCTTGTAAACAGGCCCTCCCCAGCTTTCTTGTAGGCTTTCTTGCTTTCTTGTAGAAGGAAGGTTTAGACAGTCCCTTCAGGGAAAAAGGGGCAAGACCATTGGAAAAATCCTTCTAACAGATAACATTAGGGCAACAAGGAGGAAGATGTTGGCACATTTCTCTGCTGATGGAGAAATAAATGCCATTTTTGAGTTTTAGATACCAGTACCTACGCGACCTTGTGCACAAGAGCATGGCTCATCTGAAAGGTTGCCCAAGCAGTGTTTGTCTTATGATAAAGTTCTTAATCAGATACATTTCTTCCACCTATATGTCCTACTTACTTTCAAGAAGGATCAGGTATTCAACAAATGAATTTAGTTTTTGCAGGACCCTCTTGTGCACTGTAGAGAACAAAGCATGGGTTTAAGTGTAATCTCTAAGTCTACGCGGACTCTGGGCTGACAAAAAGTCATCCTGTAGTCCTCAAGACCTGGCATGTATTGCATCCATGTAAACCCATACAGGGCAACATGGTCATATGCAAGCCAGACTCAAGGATCGTCTGGGGGCACGGTGCCCCAGGCCAAAACAGTGCCAGAGTGCATGCTGCTGGTGAAAATGCACTTGGATGTGACCTCCCAGTCTCAAAAAAGGGTCTTACTGGGGCACAAGATGTTCTATTCTGCCTTCCTACTACCTTGGCCTTGGCTTTGTGGCCAAAATCCCCCAAGGTGATGGTGCACAGGGGAGGTCATTAGACACCAGGCAGCAAGCTGGGCTCAAAGACACCTTGGGTTTTCTTCCTGCCTCCCACCTTCAGCCCTATCAGAGGATGGTCCAGACCCAAGGATCAAGCTGGAATTAGAGTTTGCCAAAGTTGGACTGGGGCTCAGGAAGGGAGCTGAGGCGTGGAGATGAGGAGATGGATGCAATCCCATTCTGATTACCCTGAATTTCTTTCTTCTCATGAATGTTTGGATTTGACATGGGATAAGACAGTCAAGAAGAAACTGTGCAGCCCTGGGAAAACCTAAAGATTCACTGTCATGATGAAAAAAATCATGGAATCATAGAATAGTTTGGTTCAGAATGGACCTCAAAGATCATCTAGTTCCAAATTCCCTACCATGGCAGGGACACCTCCCACTAGACCAAAAATACCCCAGTGCTTTGATTTTCTCCTCAAGGTAGTATGAAGAGATGTTGCTGGCAGCACATTCTGTGCCCTTCTCCAGGTCAGCCTTGCCCTTGCTATAAGCATTTTCTTTCTACCAACTCTGTAGCAAAGCATCGCTGTGCAAAAACATGGGGGAAAAACTGCTTTCCCCATGTGGAAATGGAGGTGATAGGACAAAGATGCCCATAAAGATTGGCACTGGCTAATTTGGTTCTGTTTATGAGGAGGCAATTAGGTGCTGCTGCAAAAGTCCCTGCTGTCAGAGCTGCAACGGGAGACAAAACATGTTCCCATTGCACAGACATCCCTTAACTCTGTACTCCTCTAGGAAGAGCCTGTCTGCAAACAGCCTTACAGCATCCCTCAAAGGGAGATGCAGGAAGGAAAGCAGACTCCAACACAAGAGCCTATATCCAGGTCCCAAGAGTGAGCTGACATGGGAAGGGAATATCAAGACTGTCTGGAGGTCAGAGGTCCTGTGGTCTGCATCTCCAAAGCACGGCTGGGATACAGCCAACAGCAGATAACAAACTGCTCATGAAAAGAACACTAGGAAGGAAATTACATTTATTAAAGGTCAGGGTGGTTTTCCAACCTCTGGCAGCTCTCTTACCTGCTCTGCCTCCCACCTGGTGGTGAGGAGACCAGATGTTTGATGTGCTCACTGCACCCCCTCTGCTGCTGCACCCACTGGGGCAGCGAGTACAAAATCTGTCCCCTCTCCCTTTACAGGCTCCCATCTCTTATTTTTAAACCAAATTTCCCCTGGATCCATCAATTCTGTTATAGTCAGAGAGGATCCCATCAATACCGTTTTGACATGCCTGTATTTCTCAAGGTGAATGATTAAAACCAATAATGTATCTCAGAGTCGAGGTCCTCTTAGGTATCCTCTGAACATCTACCAAATCCTGGTGTGGAATCACCCTTTATTTTGTACGCATGAGTATGATTTAATTACTCTGCGGGAGTCTCTGCAGGGATGAATTTCCTTTCAACTGAGTGTCTGAGTGCAAACACATATGGAGACAAGTTCCCTGCTTTAAAGACCTTCACCCCACCTTCTCCAGCCGATGGGATGGAGAGAAACGCCTGCGAATGGGGAAATGTTCCCCAAAAGTAAGGTGGAAGCGCCCTCTTGTGTCCTCGGAGGAGGCCAAGTCCGTTTATTATCCAAAGGTGTGTGCATGCTCCTCTTCAGATCACTTTGCACATGGCTGGAACACCATCGCTACTCAAAGGACAGAAGACAGGGAAACAGAGAGTTCTCCTAGTGTGGCACCGTGGTCCTGGGAGATGCTCCATCTCTTGCTGTAAACACAGTGGGGAAGACTGTGCAGAGGCAGCATGGAAACCGCTGCCATCACACTATCAGGAAAACCAGCACAGAGCCCACCATGCTTCACCAAGGTGTCCTCAGGTAGAGAGCTGTGGAGAGGAAAATGCCAGGGGGAAGAAAACAGTGAGGGGATTTGGGAAAATAAACTGCACAGAAAGTTAACTGGAAGGTTGGGGGGGTTAAAAAAAAATAAATAAAATCTTATTTTTGCCTTCTAGATCCTTTCCGGAATGGGACATGGTTGAGAGACTGGCTTAGGGCATCTTCCAAGAAAGATTTTATGCCCTGAACAAGGCGATGTGCTTTGGTGCTTTCCACTCCCCAGATGTTTTCCCTCTGTTTTCCACAGTGCTCCTCTGAGGACAAGGACATCAGGGGAGTGCATGGCACTGACAAGCATCCATCCATGGAAAAGGGCTCTAGCCAAGCTGCCTTTTCCCTGGACACACACAACTTTGCAAGCAGGACACTTGAGCCTCAATAGAAGAAATATCTCTTGACCATTTCCCAATAGATCCTCTGAAGTCAGGGGAGCAGTGAATGCTCAGTCCTTCTGCATAAAGGGACTACAGCAACCCATAGGGAATTAAAAAATAATTATGGAAAACACATGCAAACTGCTTGACAAACACGACATTTAGAGTGTTTACCTTTGAAGACGTGAAGACGAGACAGAGAACAAAGAAATGAAGCTCAGAGATGCAAAGAGGTCACAAGCAAGGAGAAGGGAGAACACAGCAGGGGTTTGAGCCTCTGCAGCTGGGAGTTTATTCACACAGCATCTGTCCGCAGGTAATCCCGAGTTTGCTGTACAGACAGCAAAAGTATCTGGTTGAACAGGCAGCAGCATCCCCCAACCTACCTCCCCCCACCACCAGCATGTGTGATCTGTGCTCGCTGACTCCTCTCCACCGACAGCCTGCAGTTCCCACTGGATTTTGTCTTGTCAGAAGCACGTTAAGCTCCTGAGGGCACACGCTGCACCGTGCCTGCCGACACACTCTTCCATATGTCTCCATGTTGCTGTAGACAGATGACCTCTCTCCTGGTGAGGATGTCCCCGGGGCTCTGTACATTTGACAGCTGTGGGATGAGCACAGGCAGCGTCTGAATCCTTTAATACACCATTTCTCATGGCCAGAGATCACTTGCTGTGTTCTGAGTAATTGGTGGCACCCTGGGCTGGGAGGTTTCAGGCTTCACGATTCTTTCTCTTTGCAGGAAAAGAAGGACTGGAAGAGATGTCTTATTTTCACCTTTCCTGCCTTTCAGAGACTAGCAGCAGCGCATCACTGTTAATAATAATAATACTCACAATACTGAATAAATCTCACTCAGAACCTGCTTTAGTATGCAAAGGGCNGGGCTGGGCCCTGGAGAGGTCCCCCCATCACCCCCTGGCACCACTGGTCCTTATGCAGCCATTACGCTCCAGATATGCTCAGGGCCAGCCTCTCAGATGAAAGTGATGGAGCAACACATATTTTCCTCCACTGAGAATCGGAGATGAGTAAGTAGAGCTGGGCTTGCTGCTTGTGTGCAGCGGTGTGTTTATGCAAGACTTGAGCTGCTTCTTGGCCCCTTGCTCACTGTGCTGAGCCCAAAGCACGGAGCACGTCTCCCTTACCTAGGTTTGCACTTGCTTACCTTCCCATGGCAGATCTTAACAGATTTCCCACACATCTGCTGCAAGGCTTGCGGTCGGGGCTGGCTGGCAGCAGCACTGTTCAGCCAGCTCCCCTTCAGCTGCTCTGCAATGGTCTCTTTCCTCTGAGTCAACAATTTCAGGGGCAAGGGTTTGCAGCATCAAGAGTCTCTACTGCTGCCATGGAGAAAAGCAACACCCTTAATGGCTATGAAACCCTTGCACATCTTCCAAACAACCCAAAAATACACTGCAAGCTGCACACAAGGATACATTTGCCAGGCTAGAGAGAGCAGAGGGGCTGCTGTTGCCTTTCTCCTTCCTCTAGCATCAATGAGAGTGGTGTGTATTCGCCAGTTAATTGAAAAAGAGGCAAGGCAGAAGCTTTTGCTCTGTATTATGGCTGCACCCAGCTCTGTATGGCTACAGAGTACAACAACACAGAATACACACACTGTGTATTTTGCAGAAACACAGAGTCCCACAGTGTCTTAGAGGCAGCCAGGAAATATTTCCTTGTCACAGGAAATGTATTTTAGCTGGTTTTAATTTCCAGAGGTTCCCAGGGGTGAATAAAGGATACTTCTCAATGAGAAACTGAAGCCTGAACAACAATCTGTGGTTTTGCATTTTGCTGGGGAGAGTGGAAGAAACATCCACCTCCAAACACTTTAATAAAACCATCTCAGGAAATCACTCCCTTTTGCAGGGAAAAGCCTCTGAACAAAAAACGTGATCAGTCCAGAGGGACATTGCAGTCCCTTACAGTCAGAATAAGATGGTTTATCCCCCAAAATCGGAAAGACAAATTCTTTCTTTGATAAATAGTAGTGCGCGGGGCACACAGAATGCTCAGGAAGAGTCACACACCTTTTAGTTGAACGGGCCTACTTGTATTCAAAAATTAAAGGTAGCTCTAGTTCTTCCCTTTCTTTCTCTCTCTCTCCTCTCTTTCTCTCCTTCCTTCCTTCCTTCCTTCCTTCCTTCCTTCCTTCTTCCCACCCCATAACTCATTTCTGACTGCCACATAAATGGGTAGTTTCTCTTCTGTGATAAATAAGTGAAAGAAAGAGTTGGGGGATGTGTGTCCACAGGAAGCCACAGGAGAAATCAGAGGGGGTTTCAGGATGATAATTTGCCTTTGCAAGCAGCTCGGGAAAGCCTGGGACACTGCTCCACAGGCATTACTGTAACGGTGTATCCTGCTCTGCAGGAGAAAACCAGCTGTCACGATTTGGGGTCA
>WEIS01070677.1:0-10003 GCA_013389965.1 Todus mexicanus
GGGGGGGGAAGGGGAAGGGAGGGATGGAGGTCAAGTTTCACCCGCAGCGCTTTCGCTGCCCGCGCCGGAGGGGACCCGCCACATCAGGAGGAGCCCCTGCGCCGCTGCTGCTGGCACGGCTGAAGCCGCCGCTCCGCCACCCCGGCCCCCGCAGCCGCGGCTCCTTCGTCTTTCCCTTCAGCTGCCCCGCCCGGCGCCCTTTTGTCGCCTCGGCTCCCCTCGCCGCGGCCCCGCGGGCGGCCATTTTGTGAAGCGAGCGGAGCGTTGTTGATGGGGGGGGCGCGCAGAGCAGCTCCTGCAGTACCGCGGGCGGCGGCGCTGTGGGGCCGGGCTGGGAGGGGCAGCCCCGGCCGCCGCCTCCTCCTCCTCCTTCCCCTTTTGTCAAGTGAACAAACGCCCTTCCTTTGCTTCCTTAGTTGTCGGTTTCTTCCCCGGACGTGGCACCCTCAGAGCTCGGCCGGTCCCCTCAGAGCTCCGCCGATCTCCTCAGAGCTCGGCCGAAGCAATCGGATAAAGGAGATTAACGCATCTTCCCCCGGCTGGGTTGTGAGGGAAAGTTTAGCCGCACGAATTAAGGGATATATCTTTATTTTTAGGAGCTGTTCCACCCTCCTCCTCTTTCTCCTCCTTCAAGCTTTTTTTTTTTTTCTCTCAGTGATAAATGACCGAGGTCAATAAGCCGTCTTAGCAAACAGGATAACCTCCGCGAGAAATATCTTGTGTTTTTCTTCAAAACCCTCCTCATCTCCAGGCTCTAGCAGATACTGCAGCAAAATAAAGATGTAACATAAACTGCTTAAAGCCGGGTCTGGGTGAAAATAATTAATTTGTGGGAAATAACGCTGTGGGACGCTGCGGTGGTTGCTGAGGCAAAGCTGGGATATAAAGCATCAAAACCCACCTTGTGCCCTGCATCTATTTACAGAAATAGGGTGGGTTGGGTGTTGGGGGTTTTTTTTGGTGGTGTTTTTCCCTTTATTTTTATCTTCAATAACCCAGTGTATCCCTCGCACCCTGGTAACACGCTTGCGTAAGCGGCTGCAGCGATTTCACCCTGCGTTGACGAAAACACAGAGCGCTTTAAAAATAAATCGTGGCACCGGGTGGTTCAGTTTTGCTGGAAGTAAAAAAAAACAGCAAACAACAAAACACAAAAAAAACCCCCACAAAATCAAAATGGCATTATTGTTTTTATATATCCCGTCTGTGCTGCCTGATGAATCTGGAGAAACTCAGAGTTTGGGCTGTTCCCAGATGAATCGCTGCTGGTTTTCCCTTCATCTCCCTTAGCCAGCAGGATCAGACCACTTTTTTCCTTTAACAAATGTCAGGTTTTTAGGTTGCGTCAAAGATGGGAAGGCGCAGAAAATGGTTCTGAACCCTCTGCGGAGAAGGACGACGCTGCAGCTGGGACACGTTTGCTATTAACCCAAGTCAACCAACACAAAACCCCTCCAGCTCTCTGCATCCCATTTGAGAAAAAAACACCCCAAAACTTATGCAGGACTGTCCTCCCAGCGCCTTTTCCAGCCTGCAAAGCCTCAGCAGCTGCTTCAGCCTCAGTTTCCCCTCCCGTGGCATTTCCCAGCTCCTTCCCAGCACCTTGGTGATGGTGCTGGCAAAGCGAAGGCACGCCAGGAATCTGGCTCATCTCTCCCTCTCTGCTTTTCGCATTTCTCACGGCTGACCGGGGGGATGCCGGGGAAAGGCTCTTTCCAGCTCGTTGCCCTTTACGGCCGCGTATTCCTCGCCAAAATCTCCGGCTTGCGAACAAAACCTGCAAAAAGGTTTCATTTGTTACGAAGCAACTTTTTGACTGGTGATTTCGAAAATGCGACGGCCATGCCTGGCAGCTCCTGCTTGAATTTGAAAGCCCTTTTTAAGAATCGGGCATTGCAAGAAAAATAACCTTTGGGTTGTTGGGGTTTTTTTTTTTGTTTAATGGGACACACCATTGTATTCCCGGGCTCGCAGCGGGGTACAGTATTGGCTGCCTTCGCTGGGAAAGCCCGGGGAAATTTTATCCGCGGGCCGCACCCAGCTTCAAGTGAAGAAATATTTGCATTTGCTTCTCCTTGGAGGGCAGCCAGGAACCTCCCCACTCTCCTGAGCGTGCCAAGAGGGATTGCAAGAAGATCTGGGCTTATTGCAGCAGCCAAGGGAAGGGAAGGGCAGGGCCTGGCCCGCGTGGTTTGGAGGCAGACGATCCTCTTTGCCGTTTGGAATAAACCAAGAAAGACCTCAAGCGGGTTTTACACTTCTTGGGGAGCTCTGCGAGGCTTTGGGGGGCTCCCAGGGCAGATCAGGAGCTTCATCCTGCTCCATGTGTGATTTGTGTTTATTTTTTGCTAGTGGACCCAGGTGCTTGCAAATTCAGGGTGAGGAGCTCAAGGACGAGCTGAGCTGGCATGGCCAACATGGGCTTGCTCAGCAGCAGGATGGGACCCTGCTCCCACAGCCTTGCCCCTGCAAAAGCTCTTCCACGTGGCTCAGCCAATGCTGGGAATTCCTCGAGGTCCTCCCCAGGGAGAACGCGGGGCTGTGCTTTTGGGGCTGAGCCACACTCCCCACGCCCTGGCTTGTAGCACTTCTCCTTCTGCTCGAGAAGAAAATGGCTTAAACCAGGCTTTTATCCTCTTACCTCCACATCCATCCATCCCTGTCCCTCGTCATCCTCCACTCTGGGAAAAACACACCAAACCTGACCCCTTCGCCACACTGCCGAACCCTCCAGCTCCTCCTTGCCCTTCTCACCCTCCAGCAGCTTCTCCAATAAAACCTTTCCCTACTTACCCAAAAACCTCGCTTGGGAAAATACCCACATTGCCAAAACACAAGCAGCCCTTTGCTCTCTGGCTTCCCCCTGCCTGTTCCCTTTGGCCCCTGCCACTCTGCCCACATCTTTTTACTGGTTTAACCTCATTTTTAGTGCCTGTTTTTACCCCCCCCAGAGGGTGAGATGCTTTGGAAAGCGAGAGCTGACCTGGAGTGCGGCATTACCCCAGCGTGGGCCACAAGGGTCCCCACCCAAAGCCACCGACGTACGTGACCGGGACAAACCGCAGCTATCCATTAACATCCTATTTATAAATAAACATATAGCGAGTATGACCTGATTGATGGGCCCTAGACACACGCTAATGAATGTTGAGTAATTGGTACAGGAAATAGTTGCGGGGTTGGTGTGATTAATTAACTCCAGCGCGTACGTTAACCCTTTCATTCATAAACACAGCACACGCCGTACGACTCAACCTAGAAGCCTCCAGCTGCTGGTTTGGTTCGTGGGAGGGGGGTTTTTTTAGTAGCTCCTTTTTTTTTTTTCATCAGGAAAGCATCAAACATCATCTCAGTTGCTATTTTCTACTCGCCATCTGTGGCTTTTTAAAGTGCTTTCGGGTGAAAAAAAACCCCAACAACCACCTCTTTTTGCCTCCCGGTTTGCAACGCCCTCGCGAAACAAAACCACCGAGTGTCGGCGGCATTGGTCACACAGATGCTGGGCACGCAGAGGAAGGGGCTAATTTCTGCTGAGTTGGGGCTTGGACCGAGAGAAGATCAAAAAGCTGCCAATAGCGGAGTGATTTTATCTGGGGTAACCTGCAAAACCAGAGCTGTTGGGCTTTCCTGCCGCTGTCAGATACACTGAAGAGCTTTGAACTGGAGTTTTTCTGCCTGATGGAGAAATTTGTGCTTGGGCTGCCCTCTGCCGGCTTCGGGACTTGGCTGAGAAGCAGCCCAGACAATGCAGGAAAAAAACGAAACCCAAACACCTTCTCATCAACACCAAAAGGCCAATTTTGGCCGCAAAACCCAACCCTCTGCTCCTCCCCGGGGTGACAGCAGCATCTGCCACATCACTGCACCCCCAAATCAGATGCCTTATCGCCCTGAGCAACCCAGTTCTTGGCCATGAAATCTAAGAACTGGCTTTTTTGCTTTTTTTTTTCTTTCTTTCTTATTTTTAAGCTTGCATTCGATGGGTTTGGAATGCAGGGCGGATGAAAGAAATGAGGGCTTTCCAACTCGGGGGTTTTATTTAACTGCGAGTAACTAAATCAGTGCCCGCTCTCGGTGTCACCGCAGAGAGAAATGTTGAAAAGAAAAGAAAAAAAACACCCAAGGAAACCAAACCAGCCTCGGAAAAGGAGTTCAAAAAAAAAAAAAAAGAAAGAAGTGAACAAAACCTCAGCTCCTCCTCCCACCGCGGCTCTGCCAGGGCTTTTTGTGTTCGTAACCAGCGCAGGTTCGCGCTGGGACACTGCGTCTGTGCCTCTCTGCCTGGCCAGCCCAGCAGGCTGGGGACCGGGGTACGTTTTGGGGACAAAAACACCAGCTCTGCGGCTATTTGGGGGTGCGGCAAGCACCCAGGGCTGGCCACAGCATGCGTCCCGGTGGATGAACCCTCTTTTCGGTGTCCAGTGTTGGAAGACAGAGGTCAAAGTGTGGAGTTTTAGCAGGACGACTCGTTTCGCCGGCGGATGTGGCAAGACTTGCAAAGGAGGTGGTTGTCCAGGGGGTAGCAGCCATTCTCTGTTGGCTCTGGTGACAGCGATGTCCCACAGCTCTGGGGAGAGAAGGGAAAAGGAGAAACGTAGGTTTAGAATCATAGACTGGTTTGGGTGGGAGGGACCTTCAAAGGTCAACTGAGCAGGGCCATCTGCAACTAGAGCAGGTTGCTCAGAGCCCCCAACAACCTCCCCTGCAAGGGGGACAGGGATGGGGCAGCCACCACCTCTCGGGGCAACCTGGGCCAGGCTCTCCCCACCCTCAGCACCAACAATCTCTCCCTTCTCTCCACTCTCAATCTCCCTCTGTCAGTTCCACCCCATCCCCCTTGTCCTGTCCCCACAGGCCCTGCTCCAAAGACGGCCCCCATCTTTCTGCCAGGCCCCTTGAAGCCCTGCACGGCCCCCAGAAGGTCTGCGCGGCGCCTTCTCTTCTCCAGGCTGAACCCCCCCAGCTCTCCCAGCCTGGCCTCCCAGCAGAGGGGTTCCAGCCCTCCCAGCATTGCTGGGGCCTCCTCTGGCCCCGCTCCACCAGGTCCCTGTCTCTGCTGGGCTGAGGCCTCCCGAGCTGGGCCCAGCCCTGCAGGGGGGGCTCCCCAGAGGCCTGGCAGCAGAGGGGCAGGATCCCCCAACCCCTGGCCCTGCTGCCCACGCTGCTGGGGATCAGCCTAGTTTTAAGGCTCCCACTGCCACATTTTATCCCATCTTTCCTGCAAAACCCACCAGTGCTTGGAAAGAGCAACAAACTACATCACAAGTGTGAAAAGCTGAAGCTCTCCTGGCTGGACACGTTGTTTTCTTCACGATTTATTTATTTTCAGCTGCAAGCCCCCCGGCCACGCTTTGCCAAGGCTTGGTGGTACCAAACCCCAAACCCCTGAGTTTTGGGGGGGCCCGTCAGGGCCATACCTCGCAGCGGTAGCAACTCTCGTGGAAACTACGCCCCAGGCACTCGATCTTGTAGGTGTCCTTGTCCTCGCCGGGGATGATGGGCTGCTGGCAGGCGCTGCAAACCACAGCGTATTTCCTGACGGGAGCAAACCAGAGCAGCGTGAGCCTTTGGAGGGTCTGACAGCGATGAGCCAAACCCCCCTCAACGTGGGGGGTGCTGCCCCATTTCCACGCTCTCCAACCTGTAGAAGTCGGCCACGCAGTACACCTCATCCCACTCGTCCACGGCGAAGCTCTCGGCGCCAATGGCCCGGCCGCAAGCGGTGCAGGAGAAGCAGCCGGGGTGGTAGCCCTTGCCCAGGGCACGGACGATGCGCTCCACGATCAGCCCCTGGCACTTGGCGCATTTCTCCAGCGTGGCCTGCGGGGTTTTTTTTTTGAGGGAACGCACCGTGAGACACCGTCTCCCCCACCACAGCCCACCCAAGGGTGCAGGAGGGCGAGTACCTGGTAGCAGGCGTCGCACATGGGGCGCCCGTCCCGTTGGTAGTAGCGCTGGCCGGACAGGGGCCGCTGGCAGGTGCGGCAGGTGAAGCAGCCGGCGTGGTACTGCTTCCGCAGCGCCTCCACCGTCGGCTCCCGCGGCCCCAGCGCTTTGTGGCAGAAGGCGCAGACGTCTGCGGGGAGAAGGGAGAGAAGGAAGGGCTCGGTGCTGCGTGCCTCAGTTTCCCCGGCTCACTAAATCAGCGCCTGCGCCCGGCATCACCGCAGTGAGAGACGTGGAAGTGAAACACCCCGGGGAAGCTCGAGAAGAAAGAAAAAACACTCAAGGAAACCAAGGAAAAGGAGTTTAAAAAAAGCAGTAAGTGAATGAATCCTCTTCTCCTCCTCCACCACTGCTCTGCCAGGGCTTTTTGTGTTGGTAACCGGCTCAGATTCACACTGGGACGCTGCTTCTCCGCCTGGCCAGACAAACAGGCCAGGATGACAAAACCCCTGATCCGGGTGCCCCCCTTACCTCTGGAGGTGTCTTGCTCTGGGTACCGGTTTGCATCCTGCCACTGCTGCTTGCCCGCGTGCTCCTGGCTAAACCTGGGCGGCCTCAATTCGGCAGGGAAGGCGGAAGGCGCCTGGTGAGCAGGGAAAACAAAAAGCTACGTTACATCGATGCAGGTGGGGAAACTGAGGCACTGGGGGGGGTGGATTGAGCCCCCGTGTCCTCACCTGGAGGGTGGCGGGTGCTGCCAGGTCCAGCTGCTGCAGCGCCGACCCCAGCGCCTCTGCGGACAAGGGCTGGGGCGCTTCGGAGAGGACGAGGACTGGTGGGGATGAAGGCACAGGGGCCGCTGGGTGGGTTTCTGCAGCAAAAACCAACACACGGCAGGTTTAGGGCGGGCAGTAACGTCTGATATTGCCCCAACGCAGTAACTCCCCGACAGCTGCGCTCGCCGACCTGCCCCAAAAGCAAACGTCGTCCCGGCTGGAGTGGGCAGACAGCACCGATAAGCACTCGGCCGGCGATGGAGAGCAAACACAGCCCTGCCTGCAGCTGGATCCATCCCAGGGTGGGTGCAGGGATTTGGGGAATAACCCCCCCCAAAAAACCCCCCACATCCCCTTCTGGCCACGCACAGATCCTTTAGCAAAGCGCCTCCGCAGCATCCTCGGCACCATCCTCCTCCTCCCAGCACCACTCCCAGCTCCCCCGGGCACCCCTCACCTCCGTTGGGCACCGCGGGGACCCTCGGCGGTGGGGTCCGGGGGCGCTGGGTGCCGGGGAGCTCAGCACCACCTGGCTGTGGCTCCCCGGGGGTGCTCGCCTTGGCAGCCGCCTCCCTGCGCGGTGGCACCAGGGTGATGAAGACGGACGAAGCGATCCTCTTCTCCGCTCTGCCCGGCAGCATCGCCGAGGCCATGGAAGGGCCGGACCTCGGTTGGAGTTTGAGGAAAATCAGGGAAAAAGGGAGAGCGAACCCCACGGGCGCAGCAGCGGCTCCCGCAGCCGCGCTGCCCTTCGGCTTCAACCCGCCTCCCTCCCGGAAAAGGAGAAGGAACGAGTGTCCCCAGCCCACGTCACGGCAATAAATATCCTCGTGTCACCTGGGAGGACACAGGGTAAAGGGTCCTGGGGAAGCAGCAGCTGAAGTCACCCGTTTTTTGGTGCCTCTGTGGCCAAACCCCACCCTTTCGTAGCATTTTAACCCCCTTTAGTTCCCCTTATGGGGGTTAAACTCCCTGGGGGCAGCAGAAAAAAAACACCTTTCCTCTTCAAAACCAGGTTACAACAGAATCTGCTCTTGCAACCCTTTTCTTGTGGTGTTTCTAGGTCCCCGTTCCCTCCCCACTTACCCCCATTTCCCCACCAATTGCTCCCATTTTGGGTCATCCTGCTCCAGCTTTTATTTTCGCAGGTGGGGAAACTGAGGCACAACACCACGAATCGCTGCGTCCCCGCCACCAAAGCAGCCCTGGAGCATCGTGGGCAGGATGCGCCTGATCCCGATAAACCCCGCTCGGAAGGAAAAGGGCTGTTTATTCAGCTTCCCCACGGGTGTTTATTCAGCTTCCCCACGGGAAAAGCAGCTGAGGTGAAGCTTCCCCTTCCCAAACGGGATGGTCTGACTCGGAGGGGTGGGAGGGGGAACCCTGAAGCTGCACCAGTGAAGCAGGATTCGTGGGATTCACCCCCCAAAACAAATCGGCGGCCTGAAAAATACCTGCGTGACAAGTCGCCCGGCCTCATGCCCCACTGCGGGGTGGCTGCGCTCCCCCAAAATCCCGCTCACGGCCGCTGGCGCATCCTTTTAGGGGGCGGCCGGTCCCTCCCGTGCCCCGGGAGATGTTTCAGGCCGTGCGTGGCGGTGACTTCAGCTTCTGACTCAACCAAAAGGATTAAAAAGAGGGAAAAAACCCAAACCCCGAGTGGCTTCAGCTGCCTCGTTTCCCTCCCTCCCTCCCTCCCTCCCCGCCGGCAAAACCCCAACTGGGCTCCGGCGCTGGCAGCCTTCGCCCGGCCGCTCGAATCCTCGCCCGCGGGAGCCGACGCTTTTCCTCCTCCTTCTGCAGAAAATAAGAGGAGGGGGGGGAAAAAAGTAATACTCATACATCAAAAAAAAAAAGAAAAAGAAAAAAAAGAGAAAAAGAGACACACAAAAAGAAATCTGCGGGGCTAATGGGAACCATGTGCTCGTCGCATTCCTCTTTGTGCCGGGGCTGACGGGATCCCGGCGGCCCCACCGTGGCACCCCCAGATCCCCCACCCCGAGACGGGGCCGCTGGGGTGGCTGAGGCTTCAGGGGGGGCTGCATTAATGGGGTGTGTCCCCCTCTCTTTTCAGGGGTGTCTGCCCCCCATGGAGCCTGGGAGGCCACATTGGGGAGGGCCCCCCTGGCTTCGCGCAAGCATCACCCCCCCAAATCTCCTGGGGTGGGAGCCCAGGTGATGAGGCCACTTCTGGGGCACCCCCGTGTGCCCCCCGCAATTAGGAGGGGCCGTGACCCCCCTGCAAGCGTCCCCCAACTCCGTGCCCTGCCCAGGGGACTCCTGGAGAGCACTTGGAGGATGCCCAAGGGAGAAGGGACAGGGTGGGGGGCACCCAGCCCATGGTGCCCCCATGTCCCTTTCCCTCGCTGGCCCCATGTCGCTCAGTTGGGGGGTGCCCTTGCAGCCCCCCGCAAGGCCCTGCCCCCAGCGGGCAGCCCCCCACATCCCCTCCCCTCCCTGGGGTGCCCCGTCCTCTCTGTGTCCCCCCCAACTGGGAGCCTCCATCCCCTCCCTGGGGGTCCCCCCTTCCCCTACTCGCGGGAGGTCTCTTAATCCCCTTATCCCACCCCAGGACATCCTTCCCCCATTACCTGGGGGGTCCCGTGTCCCATTTTGAGGGGGGTCCTCCCTGTTCCCTCCTTGGGGGTGTCCCCAGTCCCATCCCTGGGGTGTCCCCATCCCCCTTGTGCTCTACCCGGGGGTGGGTCCCACTCTGCAGGGGGCAGAGGAGCCCTGCCCTGGGGGGGTTCCCCTGTCCTGCGGGGGGTTCCCCTGCCCTGGGGGGGGTTGCCCTGTCCTGGGGGAGTTCCCTTGCCCGGGGGTGCCCCTGGGGGGGGTTCCCATCCCTATCCCTACCGGGGAGGGGGGTTCCCCATCCCTGTCCCTACCTGGGGGGTTCCCCATCCCTGTCCCTACCTGGGGCTCTCTGCGGGTCCCTCCCGGCTCCGCGGGCGCGCCCAGCCCAGTGTGGCGGGGCAGGGGGGGCAGAGCCGCCCGGCATCACCGCCCCTTCCTCCCTCCTCCTCCTCCTCCTCCTTCCTTCCTCCTCCCCCTGCCTGCCCCACAGCCCCGGGCCTGGGACACACACGCACATGGCCTTAGGGTGCCCCCTCCTCACGCCACAGTGTCCCATGGGCACCCCCTCTTTGCCCCCTTCCCCCCTCGATTGCTTCAGGCACCCCCAGGGTGTCCCCATGTGCCTGGAGGTTCCCCCATGGCTCACCCCGTACACCCCCAGGATGCCTTATGTGCCCCATAGAACCCCCCCATACACCCCTCCCTATACAGCCCCAGCTGGCCACCTGCACCCCATATATCCCCCTGACACCCCAAATGCTCCT
>WEIS01070677.1:17784-32851 GCA_013389965.1 Todus mexicanus
GGGGGGTGTGTGTCTTGGCCCGTTCTCCCTCCCCCAGCCCCTCTTGGGGTGCCCCAAATAGTTGGAAATTGGAGGTTCCCGGGTTAAAGCTGCAGGGGGAGGGGGGGTGTCTCTGGCTGTGTCATCCTGCCCCCATTCCTGTTTTTAGGGCTCTGTGGTGACCCCCCCTGAGGACTCTGAGTCCTCTGAAGGGAACTACAGGAAAGTTGGGCAGGGACTTTTTCCAGGGTATTGGGGTGATGGGATGAGGGGTGATGGCTTCAAACTGGCACAGGGGAGATTTGGAGTAGAAATGAGGAAGAAGTTCTTCCCTCTGAGGGTGGTGAGAGCCTGGCCCAGGTTGCCCAGGGAAGCTGTGGATGCTCCATCCCAGGATGTGTTCAAATCCAGGCTGGATGGGGCTCTGAGCAACCTGCTCCAGTGGGAGGTGTCCCTGCCAGGGCAGGGGGGGTGGAACAGATGATCTTTGAGGTCCCTTCCGCCCCAAACCAGCCAATGATTCTGTGATTACTGAGGGTGGGGGGAATCCCAAACTCTGCAACTCCTTCCTCCTCTCCCGAGGGAGGGATTGATTGCCCCATCCCCAATATCCCCCAGAAATCCTGAGGGAGGGTTAATGGGGCATTGGGTGAGGCTGGGGGCCGATCTTGGGCTTGTTTATTCCCTGGATCCAGGGGTAAACAGGGGCAGGGGGATAATTCAGTGGGTAATTCATGGTTGAAGCCGTGGCCGTGTCTCACTGCAGGGCCAAGGCCCCTGGGGTGCAGTGAGGAGCCAGGGGGTGCCCATCCTCCCCTTCTTCCCAGCCAAAATCTCTCCTTCTCCTGCCCCAAGATGACTGGGGAAGGAGGAGCAGCCGCCCCCACCCACCCCAGGCACGGTGGGAATTCGTGGAAGGGCCCCATCGGAGTTACCAACGAGTATTTATTGGGGGAGGGGGAAGGGAAGGCGCTGTATGTACATATACATTCAGTCACGTACTTTTCCTCCCAGAAAAAGGCCCCGTGAACATATATTACATGAGAAGGTCTCCCGCTTATTATTAATATTATTATTATTATTATTTAAAAGCTGGGGTGGCGCCCCAAAGCGCTCGCTGTGGAGGGCAAGCGGTGACGGGTCCTCAGTGGCGAGCTGAGAAGATGGGGCCGTGGTTGGTGGCAGCCGCGTGACGACGTCCCTCGGGACGCCTGAAGAACGTGGGACTCCATCTCCTCTTCCCCCCCAGCACATGGGGCCAGCGTCCAAACCTCAGACCGGCTTCTGAGATTCTCCTAAAAACTGCGCCGGGATATTTAAGGCCAGAGTTTTGGCCCCGCTCCTTCTTCCTCAGCCTCAAATCTCACCGAGGCGTTTCGTGATGCCTGGAGGGCCCCAGGTGAGAGGTCCCGGGAGAAGGAGGAGGCGAAGCGCTGTCGGACTTGGTGATTGTATTAGCAAGGAACAAACATGCACGGCGGCGAGTTCATGTTCCCCTCTCGCCCCCTCCCCTGTTCTAAAATGAACAACTCCTCAGCCCTGCTCCCCGCCGCGCTGGGGGGACGCTCGGCCCCAGCCCACCCACTCCCACCCTCTCCCTCGCTACTCGGGGGATATTATTCCGTGAAAGGCAAATGATTTTGCCCCGTCGCAGCGGGACGAGGAGCTCTTGGAGAAGGAAAAGTCAAGCTCAGCCTCGGCTCCAGTGTGGTGAAGTGTCTGGTTGCTCCCCAAACCGCGCTGGACGTCCCCAGCTTAGTGGGGACGAGCTCCCCGCCTGCAGGCACGGCCCCAGCGGGGACCACAGGAGGGTTTCGGGTGCTGCAGCCGGATACGGGCCCTGCTCGTCAAAATCGGGCCCCCCTCAGTTGTCCTTCCCCCCGGCCAGGGTTAACACCAAGGGTCCCGCTCCGCTCGCCCGCGGCAGAGGCTGTCGCTGCGCTGCCAGGCGCTGTCGATGAGGCTCTGAGCGTCTTCGCACTTCTTCTTGACAGCGGCGTCCAGAATGGCCTTGTGCTGGAGGTCGACCTGAAACACATGCAGGGGGCGGGCAGGAGGAGAGTGAATGACAACTGTTTCTGCTCCTGTTGTAAAATCACCTCCAGAACTGCTGGAGAAGTCGCCTGTGTCATGAACACAGGTGACGGGGCTGACTCAGGTTCCTCCCCACACCCCTCATCAGCCCTGGATGCTCATGGCCCATCATGCGAGTGGACTCTGGCTCTGAATTCCACATCCCGTAGTTGATAGGGCAAGAGGAACCGGCCTCAAGTTGCCCCAGTCAGGCGAGGTTTAGGTTGGAGCTGAGGAACAATTTCTTGGCCACTGTCAAGGGTTTCCCAGGCCTGTCCCAGGCTGCCCAGGGCAGGGGTGGAGTCCCCCTGATCCCTGGAGGGGTTTCCAAGCTGTGGAGATGTGGTGCTGAGGGACACGGGGCAGTGGTGCCCTGGCAGGGATGGGGAACGGTTGGACTCCGTGACCTCGAAGGTCTTTTTTTCCAACCAAAGCGATTCTATAGAGACAAGGGTAGAGCTCTGTGGCTCTCCTGCCCATCGTGGAAAAAGTGGGATCACCCTGCAGGAGAAAATTCACACACGCCTTCCTCGGAGGGCCCCATTTGCCCTTCCTCGCTGCGGGAAGGGCGTGATGCTCCTGGCAGATGTTCCTCGCGGAGCGCAGCAGCCTTGCACACTCACCTGGTAGATGTTCCTCCACGCAACGTTCAGCGCCGAGAGGAACCTCTCCAGCTCTGTAGTGCAACTGAAGTAGAGGACCCAGGGGGGCAGGAACTGCTTGCTGTCCTGAGCAAACTCCTAAACACCAAGAGAGAGGCCGGGCGTTACCACCAGGCTCCTTCCCCAGCCCCGGGGTGGCCGGCCCCGCCGCCGCGGGCTCACCAGGATACAGTACTCCTTGCCAGCCTCCGTGGAGACAGCGGTGACGTCCGTCAGCTCCGCGGTGCCCAGCGAGCGGAAGAAGCTGGTCTGGCAGTCCTCGTGGCAGGTGAAAACCTTCTCGTCCGTCAGCACGAGGCAGCAGGGGACGCAAGGCGTAGGGGCAACACCCTGAGGGATCACCTGCAAGGGCAGGGAAATGGGGTGGGGGGGTTAAAATCTGCCACGAAGGAGCCCCCGTCCCCACGGGGTGCCCCAGGGGGAAGCCCTTAGGAGAAAACTGCCTGGCTCCACCCCTGCCAGACATCCCCGCTGGCGGCAGCTCCGGGGTAGGGAAGGGTGGCGATGCACCCACGCTTTGGGGGGGTCTGTCCCCAGCTCACCCCTTTGGACACCGCCTGGCACAAGTACTGCATCCAGTCGGCCATGTCCTCCTCGTTCTCGGCGCTCAGCTCCAGCGAGGGCCGGTCTGTCAGGATCACCTGGAAGGAGTGGGGCCGGTCGGTGGTGTTGGAGCGCCGGCATCCCCCGCACTGCTCGCCGCTGGGAGAGACGGGGAGGAGGGAGGTCAGTGGGACAGGAGGGGACAGGCAGGCCAGTGCTAGTCTGGGAACAGCCTCTGACCACCCTCCCTCTTCCCCACAAACGCGGGGCTCCAGCTGCGATGCTCCAAGGTTGGCCTCCATCTCTACACACGGTGGTAGAGCCCGACTCGAGCACGGAGGTTTCGCAGCACAGCTCTTGGAGGGTTACATCAGCCCTTCGGAGGCCAATTCCTCATCTGAGGGTGGGCCTGGCACCAAAACCCAGGAGGAGATGAGCCCATCCCCAGCTCCACGCAAAGGCAGGAGCCAGCAGGGGGTCCTGCAGCATCGACCACATCACGGTCTGACCCAAAACACTTCCCTGAACACCTCGAGTTGCTCCTGACCTCCAGATCCCCACCAAATCTGGGGGCTTCATCCCACCAGCCGCTTACCCCATGTTGATGGAGAGCAGAGGGGTGACGTCCGTGCGGTCTGGGTACTGGTACAAGATCCCGTTGCTGCCGGTCGGGGAGAGGAGAGAGGTGGTAACCGGAGTCAGCTCGGCTCCCACTGCGCAAACACCCCCTGCCCTGTCCGGCAGCCCCCGGCCCTGCCCTCCGCCCACCAGCCCCGCGGGGTTGTGTGTTCCTGCTGCTGCCCAGCCACAGTTGGGTGGCTTTCGCCTCCCAGGTTCCTCTTCACCTCCCAAGCAGCTCCTGGGCAGCAAACTGGTCCCAGCACCTTCTCCAAAGAGCCCCGGCTGCCCCCAGTCCCAACGCACGGCCTCGGCGCCCACCTGAGCACCACGAAGCAGGGCTTCCACTGCTCCTTGCCCAGGTAGGAGGTCCCCGCCTTGTAGTGCAGGATGCCGTCCTTGGTGACCGCGTTTGAGGCGTAGCTGTTGCTGGTGGGTCCCAGCACCTCGTCCATGGGGTCTTCCCAGTGCACGAGGCCGTAGAAACGCACAACCACGTTGCAGGCCTGTCAGAGTCGGGTGGAGAAGTCAACAGGAGGGAGTCACTCAGGAGCCTCCACCACAGGGTGATGGTCCCGAGCTCCAAACTCACCTCGCACTTGGACTCCTGGGCCACGAACTTTGCGAGTGCCAGTTTCTCCATGGTGGCGTCTGTGAGGATACTGGGGTACGGGGGCTCCCGGCACCCTTTGATCATGGCTGACTTCAAGGAGACCAGGAAGAACCTGAGAAGGAGACAGAGCTCTCTGACGGCACCCGGGCAAAGAGCCCCTCATCTCCCTCACATGCTCCCAAGGGGCTTCCCTTCAACATGGGCCTCTGCTCTTCTAGCCCAAAGGGTCTGGAAAGCAACCTACAGACCAGAGGCTATGGGGGTTGGAACACCTGAGCTCCAGGAAGGAGACAGGTGACACTGGGAGACGGACACTCAGCCCAGCACAGATCCCAGTATGACCACCCAGGCCCTAAGGAGGTCACCTCCCTGAGCTGACAACATGCAGAGACTTGAGGACATGCCTTGAAACTCAAGACACAAAGGGCAGGGAGTGTGCGTAGCCCAGAGCCCCGAGGCTGTCACCCTGAGGGATACGGTGGCTCCTCTGTATCCAGAGAAGTCACTTCGGGCTTATCCACACTCAAGGCACTTCCAGCTGCCTGCAGGGTTTAGCTGCTGGCATCAAACCAACCCCCAAACCCCCACTGGCGGCAGGACTTTGTCGTGAAGGGCTGTCACTGGGGTCTCTTGCATTGCCCAGGTCACGCTGAGTCCAAGGAGGCAGCCAGAGGTTCAGCTCCCGCTCCCGTCTTACTCTGTGAGAGCCACGTCCGCCGTGTCGAGCAGGAACTGCTTCCTCCGGTTGGTGCACACCAGAGTCACCGTCTGCTGATCCAGCCCGACCTGTGCCACAAAGAACCAGTTCAGGAAGCCAGGTGGGGCACAAGGGGTGGCGAAGCAGGGCTGAACCCGGCCTCTGGCCCCAGGGGAGGAGGTCAGCGGTCGCTTTGCTGCCCACATGAAGACAGGGGCAAGCTGGGCACCCACAGAGGTGCTATTTGAGGGAGGATTGCTTCCAACTCTCCCAGTCTTGAAGATTCACTGGCCAAAACACTCCTTGGGGACAGAGCCCCACAAAACCACCCCACTGTGATGCTCCTGACACCCCTGTGGACAGGGAGGTGAGGACCAACCCCCAGACTCACCTCCTGCCCCCTCCCCCCCCAGGAGGGCTGACCCAACGCAGGCTGCACTCACCGAAACATAGTCCAGCTCGTTGTAGGAAACGGCCTCTTCCACCATGTACGGCTTCTCCGCTGCCCCTGGCACCAACAAAGACTCGTGTGATGGGGGGCAGAGGAGCCCAGCAGAGGGGTTCCAGCCCTCCCCGCATTGCTGGCGGCTCCTCTGGCCCCGCTCCACCAGGTCCCTGTCTCTCCTGGGCTGAGGCCTCCAGAGCTGGGCCCAGCCCTGCAGCGGGGGCTCCCCAGAGCCCTGGCAGCAGAGGGGCAGGATCCCCCAACCCCTGGCCCTGCTGCCCACGCTGCTGGGGATCAGCCCAGGGGGCCGGGGGCTGCTGGGCTGTGAGCGCACGGGGCTGGCTCAGCTCCAGATTCTCCCCCACAGCGACCCAAAGTCCTTCTCCATCCCTTCACCTCCAGCCTGGGCTGATAACCGGGGGTTGCCCTGACCCAGGGGCAGGACCTCACACTTGGCCTGGTTGAACCTCATGAGATCAACATGGACCCATTTCTCTGTCTCTCTCTGGCTGGATCCCATCCATGCCTGTCACCTGCACCACTCAGCTTGGGCTCATCTGCAAACCTGCTGAGGGTGCCTCAAACCCACTCGAGGATGCTCCTCAGGGGACAAGTCAACCCGAACTCCCTACTGTGACTGCCGCTGCTCCAGGGGACACGAGGGAAGCGGCAGGAGCTGGCAGTGAGGGTCGTGAGCTGTGGTGCCCTAATGCACGGACAAGCCACAGATGAAGCGAGCCTTGCTCCCGCAGCCGAGCGCAGGGCTGTTGGGAGGGGATACCTTTCCGGATCAGGTACACGTAGCAATCTGTCAGCAGGACGTAGATCAGCTGCAGGTTCCCCTCCATGTGCCCGGTGCTCATTCGGATCATCTGTGTGGAGAGAAAAGAGGTCAGCTCTGACGCAGGCCTAGAGCTGGTCCTCCACAGGAGATCCATGGAGACACCTTACCCTGAACAACTGCTCCTCGTTCTCCCGAAAGACGTGGATCATCAGCAGGAGGAGATGGTTGTTATCCACCCTGGGAAGAGACAGCAGAGAATGGGCATAGACAGGGGCCAAGGTGGGTCCAGGAAGGGCAATCTCCTTCCTTACTGAACCTGTCCATAATTTGGGTGCCAGCTGGCCACCGAAGACCTTCTCCTCCTGACCCCTTGTGCCTCATATTCATTCTGGAAAAGGATGGGCTTTGCCCCCCAAATCATCACGAAGGGAAAAGTGCCACCTTGAGGTGACCACAGGAGGGTTTGTGGCACCAGCTGGCTGCGGGGCAGCTGGATACGGGCTCTGCTCGGAAATGCTCTCCCTGCTGAGCAAAGCCAGCCTCACCTGAACTCGGAGGGGTGGGTCAGCTCCGAAGGGCTGCCCTGTCCTTCCTCCACCCCGGAGTCCTCAGCGCTGCTTGGGGAAGGGCTGGGCTGCTCCTTCTTCGGCTCCTGGAGAGCCTGGGGGTTGGTGGTTTCGGCCTGGCCCGTCTGGGGTTCATCACTCGCCTCCCCAGACTCCTCCTCTACTGTCCCAACTGCTTCTCCTCCTCTGCTTTCTTCTTCTTCTTCAGGAGCCTCAGGGCTACCAGAAACATGTGGCGGTTGGCCAGGCCCTGGAGCGTCATGGTGGCCACCACCTGGTGCAGCAGCGTTTGGACTCTCGACGGTAAAGCGGTAGAAGTCCATGGGGGCTGAAATCCCCTCACTAAAGTCGCCAGAGGACGATCCATCTGGGGTCTCCCCTGGCGTGCCAGTCCGAAAGGACTGCCCGGGAGGCTCGGGGGCGCCGCTCCAGCCGCCGGGGTCCAGCTGCCCGTTCAGTCTGTCCATCACCTTGCTCAGCGGCTGCCCCACGCTCTCCATGGACGTGTCCTTCATCTCGGGGATGCGTAAGGCCAGTTGGCTGAGGGCAGAGCGCTCATGACCCTCCTCCTGCCCACCCGGGCCTGGCTCGCCAGCTGGGGCGGCGGGACCGTCAGGGGCTCTCTGCAGATCTTCCCTGTCGCTCAGCCCGTTCACGCCGCTGTCTCCACTGGGCTGCTGGATTTCAGGTGCTACGGGTGCTACCGGCTCCTCAGGCTTCACTTTCTTCTTCTTGCCTGTCTTCTTCTTCTTGGCTAACCTGCACGGTGAGAGATCAATAAAGAGGTCACTCATCTGTGCCCACTTAGAGTACTGCTGATAAAGAAGAGTCCCACCCTCTGCCAAGAACCTTCCTGTGCAATTTCTCCTGTTGCAGAGAAATCCCTCTATTGAGAACATCGCTCCATGTGTGACCATAAAGAACCCCCATTTCCACAGAGCCATCACAAGAAAAGTGGGATATCACCGAATCCCAGCAGGGTGGGGTTGGCAGGACCCTCTGGAGCTGCTCTGGTGCCACCCCCCTGCTCCAGCAGGGTCACCCCGAGCAGGGGGCCCAGCATCGCAGTGTCCAGGCGCGCTTGGAATCTCTGCACACAAGGAGACTCCACAACCTCTCTGGGCAGCCTGGGCCAGGCTCCAACACCCTCCCCCCAAACAAGTTGCTCCTCCTGCTCAGCTGCAACCTCCTGGCTTCCAGTTGGTGCCCGCTGCCCCTTGGCCTGGCGCTGGGCACCCCTGAGCAGAGTCTGGCCCCAGCCTCTTGCCCCCCGTGGGCCCTTGAGCTCTTGCTCAGCATTGCTCAGCTCCCCTCTCAGGCTGCTCTTCTCCAGCTCAGCAGCCCCAGGGCTCTCAGCCTGGCCTGGCCACACAGATGCTCCAGCCCTGCAGCAGCTCCAGAGCCTCCACTGGGCTCTCTCCAGTAGCTCCTTGTCTCTCTGCAACTGGGGAGCCCAGCACTGGCCCCAACACTCCAGAGGTGGCCTCAGCAGAGCAGAGCAGAGGGGAAGGAGAACCTCTGGACACTATTTCCTGTCTATCTAAAAGAGGAAGGAGGCATCGGCTGCTGGACACAATTGGACTCAACGATCTTAAAGGTTTTTTCCAACCTAATCGATTCTGGGAATCACTGATTCTATGATCTTGGGCTTTCTTTGGCTGCAAAGAGGATCACAAATGGATGTGGAGCTAAAGTGATGTGGGAGAAATCCCTGAGAGGGAGATGCTGGAAGGGAAGAAGGTTTCAAGAGGGTCATGTCCCTGCCTGCCAGAAGGGGGAGATGCAGGCTGGAGCCTGCTCCAGCCGTATGATGCCGGCTGCGGAAGTGACCGGGCCTCCCATGGCACCCAAACTGCTGCCAGGTCACTCTAATTCGGGAAGCGAGCCCGGTGCTCCCCTTCCCCGCATATGCCAGAGAGCAGAGTGTGATGTGACCCAGCTCCTCTGCTCCTCCCAGGAAAAACAGGGCATTAGATCAAAGCAGGGGCCTGCTGGGCTGGTTTCGGGGTGGCCCCATTCCCGGGTGTGAGCAGACAGAGCCTTGAGCTCTTTGTCTGGGTTAAGGGCTCTGAGCAACCCCTGGGGATCTCCTCTGCAAGAGTCAAGCACGGGCCAGCAGCTCTGCGGAGGCAGCTCCCTCAACAGGTTTAGTCACAAACAAGAGGAAGGACAGGGAGAAGACGAAGAACCCAGAGCTGCTGCAAACCTGCCACCAGCTGGAGAAAGCTTCAAATGGAAGCTCAGGGTTCCCTCTAAGCTCTCTGATACAGACCGTGAAGCCAGCCTGTAGCTCTACAGACCCAAGGGACCTGCTCTGTTGACACCTAGAGAGCAGCAGCTGGTGTCTGGAGGTCTAAACCCACTTTTTCTCGATTGTATAAAGGCTACATCACAGATGCTGCCTCCATTGGGCTAGAAAAGCTGGTATATCATCCGCCTCTGGTGATAAATGACACTCAGGGGCGTTTCCAGGCCAGGCAGCTTTGTCCCTACCTGATGACCTCCAGCTCCGTGCAGCTCTCAGACTGGTCCGTTCCTTCAGGGGTGGCCTCTGCCGTCTCCTGGGAAGCTGTGTGCACCGGCGTGGTCTCGGTGGAGGATGGCACGTCGGCTTTCTCCTCGTTGAAGGGGTTGTAGCGCTGCGTTGGGCTCTTCACGGAGGCCTTGCTGCCGTTGGCCTCTGAGGCAGTGGAGCGCGGGCAGCTGAGCGTGTCCGTGAGGTCTCCATCTGCAAAGACAAGAAGGGAAGAGCGGGACCGACATCACCTTGGGCACCTGGCGCAGGACAAATCAAGCAAAGCTGCGCGCTGGGGGCTTGGGGCGCTACGTGGTCACGGCACTGCTTGTGGTGACACCATCCCAGGCACCGTCAGACCAGCCTCGCTTCAGAGATCACCGCGGGCAGCAGCTCTTTGCAAGGAGGGACACAGAGGCCAGCGCGCTACCCAGCATCGCTCGGCGTTTGCACCCGCTGCCTTTAGACAAGGCCTGGAAATACCAGCTCAGGCACCCAGGAGCTGGATTAAGTAGAGGAAACGTCCTTGGGAAGGAACTCGGGGGGTCTTGGGGCGCTCCTCAGCAAGATGACAGCAAACCACCAAGGTCGCAGCCCCGTGTTGCTGCTTTTCCCCCGTGATGGGATCTTGGGGAGATGTTTGCTCAGCTAGAAGGGCAGAAACGGAGCCAGCCCACGGAGCAGGGATCCTTACGGAGCCGGCTGCTTCTCTCTACTTGCAGGGGACACACAGGGGCTGGAGGTGTGGTGCGGGGATACAGCATTCACCGAGGGCAGCAGGCTGCACAGACAGGGTGGAGCACAACCACCTTGGCCCATGTTAGTCTTCAGAGGGGAAAAAGAGCGGTGGAGAAAGGCTGCAGGAGTCATGCTTGGAGTTATCCATCCACAAAGTCACAGTTAAAGGAAGGTTGCCCTCGCCTTTCTCTTCTCCAGCCCCGCAAGCCGGCTAGAAACCTCTTGCTAGGCAGGGAGCCCCCTCCTGAAGGAAACCACAGCCCCTGCAGACGGATCTGCAGGGTGTAAGTTGTGAGCAGGAAAACGAGACCTCTTCTAAAACTCTAATAAAGGCAGTTTTGTGGCGGCCAGTTTCAAAGCACGGCTTTGTTTGTGCTGAAGGCTGGCCCAGCAGCGTGGAGAGCACGAATGTCAAGGGATGTACATCGGGGAAGAGTTTTAATGGCTACAAGAAAGGGGAAATAAAATGTCTGAAAGCTATTTTGGCCCCAGGCTTCTAGCCTGCATTACCAAAACCCCATCACTTCTTCCACCTAAACCCTGCGGGTTCTGTTGAGACAAAACCATCTTTGTGTAAACTACAGAATTTCCCTCTCCAAAAAACCAGGGAATAATCCCGACATTCTTAACCCCTTGCTCTGGGTACATATGGTGAGGAACTCACCAGGAAGCTGAGCTGGGGAGGGGGGGATTATGGTGAAAGTTTTGCTAAGTTAAGGTGCTGGGTTTGGAAACGTGGTTTGTACCCTCGAGGTGTACACTAGAGTTTCCCATTAAACCATCTCTGTGAGCACCTCTGCATAAGAAAGAAGATGAGAGGAAGCGTGTTAGAGCCCGAAAGCCATCCACATGGAATTCAGGCAGAATTTCCCCAAATATTCAAGTGGTACCGGCCGAGGCAATTCAGACCTGAGGCTCCATCCAGCTTTTAGGTGCAAGGGACAGAGTCTGGGTGGATTTCCTCTGGGGGTAAAGCAGAGAAGTCTCCTACTGCCGCGACACACAAAGGGCACGAACGGGGGCTGCGTGTGGAGGAAGGAGAACAAGTTCCTCGAAAATGGGCACGTGCTCTTGGCCGTAAAGGCCAGACACGACTGATAAGTTGGGTTTAAAAGTGGTAAAATTAAAAGTAGTAAGAAGGGCAGGGACCCAAACTGAGTGCAGCCACACGCTGGGTGTTGTGGCTCCAAGAGAGATGTTTTGACACAGGAGACCAGGCTGTGAGGAAAACAAAACCTCCCAAACAAAACCGCACAAAAGGTCCCCAAATTAAAGAGGGCAGGATTCATTCAGCTGTTCCTCAGGGCTCTCAGGAAATCAGTGAAGGTGGCTTTGTTTTTCAGCAGCACCCTGCGCCTGCATACGCCAGGAACGGGACAAAGCTTCGCACGTCATCTCACGGATGAGACCCACAACCTCCCACCTTGGGGGATCTTTTCCACTCCTCTCTGCCTCTACCGAAATTCCATCAAGATGTGGCGGTGGCTTGTTAAAAGAAAAGAACCAGGGAGCATGCAGCAAGCGTCAGGCGGCAGCAATGCAGAGAGAAAACCAAAACGTTGTAACAGATGAGTATGTCCCACCTTCCCAGTCTCTGCTGGGCATGGTCTGCATTGCTGGAAAGACATCTCCAAAATCATAATCTACAAAAACGAGGGATAAAACTCAGGATTAGAAATACAAGTAGCAGGGAGGGAAGGAGGAAGGGAAGGTGGGGACAGGGGAAGAGTGTGAAGGGGATTGGGGAAGGGAGATGGGAAAGGAGATAAACAAAACAATCTTCTGCTGGTATCTGAAATGCATGAGAAAATAAGTTAGGGAATGTGGATGGAGATGGGAACCAGCGGCACTAATGGTTGGCCCTGCTGGATGTTTGTGTTGTGGGAGCTACAACGGGACCAGTAAAGGCCCCATGACACAATCTGCTGGTATCCTAGAGTAGAAAAACGGCTGGTAGCATGTACCTAGCTGGGATCCCCTTTGAGAAGGAATTTCATCGCTCTGTGCCTCAGTCTCTCCACTTCACACTTACCTCTCACAGACACTGTGGTGTTTGACTCATTAATGTTTGCAAAGCCAGGGGGCTGATCAAAGGGAAAAACTTGTCCTCTGATCCTAAAATCCCCAGCTCCACCTACACTGCCAGGGTAGCGAGGTGCTCCTGCTGAAATGACGAGCAGTGAAATGGTTATTGCAGTTCAACCCCTCCTCGCAGAGGAACAGCGGCAATGCTCAGACACCGACCTGGTCCCAAACAGGGGACAGGGGCATTGTGACACCAGCACCAAACCCTCCTGCAACATGGGGAAACTGAGACGCAGATCACAGCCCCTGCCCGGACACAAGGCACAGTTTGCAATGATGCCAAACCCAAAATGCAGCTCTAAAACCTCCTGGATCTCTACAGAAAACCTCTCCTCTCTTGAGCATTAAGCTTCCACCCACCAAATGGGTTGGAGGGCGTAGGCAAGCCCAAGTGACACCCCTTGCCTGGGCAATTGGGACAGGGAGGAGATGTGGTGGCACCAAGACATGTTCTGCTGAGGAACACAAGCCCAGGGAGTGCAACAAGCACTGAAACAGCTATTTCTGCCAAACCTCTGGGGACAGAGAAGCTTCCTCCTGAGACTTTTACGGCTCGTCTCCTTGTGCTGTCTCCAACCACTGCCCATCCTGGGCTGTTCCTTCTCAGCATCTTTAACATCTGCGGTTTCTCTCTTGCACACAAAAGGCAACTGGCGGACCCTTACCTCTGAGATATTTTGGATTAGGAACAGCAGCAGAGCTGCTCCTTCGAGTGGACGTGTTCCACGCAGGATAAGAGCTCCCTGCTCCAGCCTGCAGTGGGTTAAGGGGGCAGGCAGAAGCCTTCTCAGCTCATCAGAAACAACCTCTGGCCCTCAAGGTAATATGCACAAAGGAAAAACCAGCACCTCTGAGACTACTGGCTGCCTTTCCTTCAGACCATGGACACGGAGAAAAGACTCTGGAAACTATTCCCCACCACCTCCAGCCTATGTGGGTCTCCAAATCACAAAATAAGCAGCTAAAAAAAGTCCTCTGCAGCCCTGGGGACCTGCTCTGAACTGGAATCCACGTTCAGATACAGGCACAGTTTTCATTCCCAGGGAAAATTTCTCCAGTCCTTGCTAAAACACCCCCCGCAGATGGAAACGTGGCCTGAGGGGACTGGCAGGGAAAGTCCTTCTCTCCCGGTCCGAGGCAGAGGGGCTGTCCACAGCTTAAATCCCAGCACGTTCCAAGGCAAGATGGGAGAGCCTTCTAGCCTGTCTGCTGGGTCTCTCGCTTTCATCTCTTCCAGCCCATCATTTGCTACCTCGTTCAGTGTCTCATCCAGTGCAACAGCTCAGCCAAAGCTCACACAGCCCTGATCACACCCCAAAATACCACTGACCTTCACTGGAAGGAGCGATGGCACTGTCGTCCCACTCCAGGTTGGTGGAGGTGACCGAGTTGAAGGAGTTGAGGGAGAGGTTGTCCGAGCCGTGCACGGAGCTGGGCAGGCGGTCCTCGAAGTCCAGCAGGTACTGAGGTTTGTAGTAATCTGGCATGTACGGGGCCAGATCCAGGTAAGGAGCGTCCTGCAGAGAAGAGAGCGTGGGGTGAGTCAGGATCCCAGTCGCCGCGTGTGGTTATTAGCACAGGCCAAATGATGGGGCTGTCCTTGATCGTCCTTGGCCTGGCCATTTTTGCCACCTTTCAGATGAAACCCAGCAGCTCCACAGCAACACCGAGAGTTACCCCGTGGCTTTGGGTTTAGCTGGAGGGATCCCAGCATTTTGTACCACGCTTGGAGAGAGCAACCCATCAATCTGCCCCACACCCACCTCATTCCTCTTCTGAACCGTACAAAGGAATAACTGAATAAGAGGAATAACTCCCATTGCTGGATCTTCAAAGATCTCTCTCTTACGAGAAAAAATTGAGAGCCCTGGGGCTGTGGAGCTGGAGAAGAGCAGCCTGAGAGGGGAGCTGAGCAATGCTGAGCAAGAGCTCAAGGGCCCGCGGGGGGCAAGAGGCTGGGGCCAGACTCTGCTCAGGGGTGCCCAGCGCCAGGCCAAGGGGCAGCGGGCACCAACTGGAAGCCAGGAGGTTGCAGCTGAGCAGGAGGAGCAACTTGTTTGGGGGGAGGGTGTTGGAGCCTGGCCCAGGCTGCCCAGAGAGGTTGTGGAGTCTCCTTGTGTGCAGAGATTCCAAGCGCGCCTGGACACTGCGATGCTGGGCCCCCTGCTCGGGGTGACCCTGCTGGAGCAGAGGGGTGGCACAGAGCAGCTCCAGAGGGCCCTGCCAACCCCACCATGCCGCAAATCTTGAAGACTCCAGCCTTGAACCTTTCCTAGAAGTGGCAGCTTCATGTATCCAGCTGAAGGCTGATAAGGAGGTACACCCTGGACCAAGCAGTGTGACCTCCAACACCCCAGACTCCCCCTGCTCCACATACCCGCGCTCCCAGAGCTCAGAGGAACAGATAACAGCACTCACCAGATCCAAGTCAAAGCGGATGAACTCCAGCCCAGACACCAGCGTGAGGAACAAGGTTAGATGATCGTGACTGCAAACCAGGGCGTTCCTGCAGCACAGGTGAAACAGAAGAGCTTTAGAGGTGGAGGAAAGAGAAGAAACAGCTAAAAGGGTGCTTCTGTTTTCTTGGTGGTGTATCTCCAGCCCAGCTACAGCCAGAGTTCCAGGGGTCCACCTGAGTGCGTGGAAAAGAGCTCACCAGCTTCTTGGAAAACGTGGAAGAATATAAAAGCTACAACGGGGACTGGGAGTAAAAGCAGTTAACTATGGTAGAATCATAGAATTGTTTAGG
>WEIS01070679.1:494-17523 GCA_013389965.1 Todus mexicanus
ATGGTTGTGCGTGTAAGTCAAACTTGGCCCTTTTGTGGGTATTTACCTACATTTTTGTGTCTTACAAAGTCTGTCCATAAAACAGGATCACAACTTGGGTAGTAACAAAGAAATCCATATTTAATATTGGTAGTAGTATTGTAGAAGTATCTCTGCTGAAAAAGGAAGCTGAAGCATTTTGGACATCTTAGCCACCGTACTCAGGTAAGAAAGGAAAAAAAACCAACCTGGAGAATAATTCTGTGTGACAGGAAGAGTTTCAGTACCCTGTATGCAGTGTAATATGTAGCAAATTTGTATACTGGCTTCTTTAAAATTCATAAAGCTCATATGCCAGTATCTGGATAATTTACTTTCTGAAGAAAAAAGGGAGTCTTAATTACTGTTTCTTTAAAAAAAAAATGGAAAAAAAGAAAAAAGTTTGTGCTTTGAGTATCTTGGCAATGTTCTTGTGCATAAACTTCTTTCATATTTTTGTGTATAACTTCAGATAGGATGGATAGTGGTATTTAAGTAAAAAGGACGGCATTAGTTCTCCTTTTATCATCTAGATAAGCAGCAGCTGGGCTAGTTAGTACAGATAGTGCTATAGCAAACAGCTGGTTCTTATCTGAATGACAAAGGGACAGGGCAGAGACCTTTTTTATTTGAAAAACAAAAATCAAAACTTGTTTCTATTTTTATTTTCAGAGAATGGAGAGAAAAGGAGTTACAGGCAATCTGTAGCATGTGAGGTTTTATTGCCCTTTTAAGAATCGGATCATTTATTATAGATCAGTGTTAGGACCCAGAGAGGGAACTCTTTTCAGCCAGGAGTGGGGAAGATGCAGCAGGATCTTGCCAGTCTCCATAAACACCTGATGGGAGAAATAAAGAGCACCAACTCAGACTCTTTTAAGGACTGTGCAGTGAAATGACAAGAAGCAATGGGCACGAACTGAAATTCAAGAAATCTCTTTAAACGTAAGAAAAAATATATTCTTCTGAGAGAGTGGTCAACCACTTGCCCAGATAGATTGTGGAGTCTCTGTCCTTGGAGGTATTGAAAACCCAACAGTCAAAGCACCGGGTACCCTGCTCATGCTGATACTACTTTGAGCAAGAGGTTAGACTAGGTAATCTCCAGTGGTTGCATCCACCCACAACCAGTCTGTGACTGAACTGTCACATTTAGGGGTGCTCCCGCTATGGGCAGTTATTGATAAGGAAGTATTGGGCCCAGCTGCTGCCCAGCTTGCTTTCCTTGCCAGGCCTTTAATGAAGGTCAGGAATTTGTACATCTTTGTTTATATTCCCTATTCTTTATCCGTTAATCAAATTAAATTATACCATATAGCACTGATATCAGCTAAGGGAAGGAACTGGAATGTGTAATTCAAGCTCTTTATTAGAAATGCATCAGGAAGAACAAGTCTTTATTTGAACTGCAATCTGGCTTTGGACTGTTAGCATCTTTGTCTTGCTCACAGCATAGTTTCCAAATTCAATGTATTTTTTCTTACAGAAACTTCCCATTTAACAATGTAAGGAGAAGATTTCTTTTTTTTTTTTCTGTGAAAGCCAGTTGTATAATTGCTGTCTAATTTTTGCTATTTTATAAAGGGCATTGCATATTTTGTAAAATAATTGTGTAGTTGGCAGTCAATGCCTTTGTTTAAGCTCGTCTTTTGAGATTCTAATTAAAAATGCAAAAAGTTTTCTCTGTGAAAATGATAAAATACATGATTCACTTTATAAAATATGGCCATCTGAACACAAGCTCCTTTATCTACCCTGTACTTTACTCCATTACCAGGAGTGAATTTCTCTGTATTTCTCTGACTCAAAGCTTTCTTCTTGTCAGTATCTTTCTGAAGATCTCTTGAGACTTTGCTACAAATGAGTTTGAAAGTTGATGGATTGTCACATGAAGGAGGACTGTGTGATATGACTCACTAAAAGCTGGACACTGGTTACATAAAGTAATCAATATAGCACTGGGAGAATAAATCCCAAGTGCTTTGATATTTTCACACCTTTTTTGTAGGCAGTGAAATAAAGGTTAGTTCATCATTTAATGCCTTTATCATGCAAGTTTAAGCTCTCAAGCAGTCTAATGTTGCTGTGCTTTTTATTTTTTCTTACAGTGTTTCAGAATTTAACTTTTCTATTCTTTTTGAATTTGCCTTGGATTCCTTTATAAGAGAGGCTACAAATATTGTTTAATTTACTTTTCAGTAAAGCTGTCAGTTGTAATCTGCAATTTAAAAAACTAATAAAACAAATCCTCATTTCACAATTTAAACCTTATTGAGTCTAATTCACTTGCACTGCAAGTTTATTATTCTCCTGCAGCTTGACGTGCCTCCAATTGTAATTGTGTTGACCCTCCGATGCAGTAAATCTCCCCAGTGCTTATCAAACTGAGAGAGATAAGTCTACAATTTGGAACTTCATTAAATATCTCATTTATATTAAACATATGATGACTTTGAACAGAAATAATATTTTTTTACAGATTCTGCAGCCTCACGATCATGGTCTCCTCAACTTTGTAATGCAGTGTTTCACAAACCTCTGTCTCTCCATGTACTGGGCGTTATGCCAGCACCCGAATGTCAGAAATTGTTAGTCCATTGGGCTGACTTCAAAGCCACTGCTCTGGAGGCTCTAGTTGAGCTCTTTGTAGCCCTTGAAGCAGAGTTAAATTTTTTTTTTGGTAACATGTATTTCTTAGTCATCTGGGGATTGCGGGTAGAGTGATTAATAATGGGCAGCTGTTTAAAGAAGAAAAAAACAACAACAAACATGTTGCTTGTTACTGTAATTCCTGCAGCTATGAACTACTCTCGTACTTGTTTAGAGACCAATCCTTGTAATAAGCATTCCTAGTTCCCAGTGACTTCAAAGAATTTGTAGCGTGCTCAGTATCTGCAGCCCACTGTATTTCAGTATGTATTTTAATATGAGGAGGCGTGATGATTTGAACAACTAACACTTTGATGTGTGAGTTCATATGATTACCCTGCAAAATACATCTATTTTTTAGTATCTATCTAGTTTTTCAATAGAGCTGGATTCAGTTGACGCTGTTTAGGTGAACTGGTTTACTGGTCTTGGCGAAGCTCCTCTGTTAGCATTATTGAGTAGCCAGCAGGGTGGTCGAGCTCAGCTGAACCGGGAGCTTTAGGGCCAGGAAGGCTGGATGGTATAAGAGCTGGGTGGCTCAGCAGGCAGTCTCTTGTCTCTGCAGCAAGAAGCTAGGTGCTGAAAAACTGGGCATCCAAACTGACTTGAGCACAGGGATGCTCATTCTCTTCAGTCCTGGGGGTCATGTTGGCAGTGTCAGTGGGGCTGCCATTAGCTAATGAGGTGGCTAAACCCAGCTTGGCCTCACACAGGTGCTGCTTTCCACTGACCTCTGATTCTCTGGAGCTCACTGAGGAAAGCTCATCTTTTTCCTCTCTTTTGAAAAAATTGAGAAGCATATGCAGGAAAACAAAGGATGACCAGCTTCTGGAGACAAAGGCTGAGCTGAGAAGTCAGCGTTCTGGCAGAGAGCAGCTGGGGTGGGGAGGCAGCAATCTTCTCTCCTGCACATGTGGCCAAGGAGTCCATCTCCTGGAGTATGGTGGGCAGGGACCTGGTAGCTCCAGGGGTTGAAAGCTGGAGGGGCGTGGCGGGAATGATGACACCTTAGGTCTTGCCGCTTCTGTTTTTTGTGGCTCTACCTGGATGCTGCAGCAGTGCCAAAGATTAGAAAAACTTCTAGCCAGAAAGGAGCATACAAGGTCTCTGAACCCTGTGGCCAGGAAAGGCAGAACAAAGAACTCATTTTAAGTAGAAAAAGAAACAAAACAAAAAGTTACTGTGAAGTCTGACTTTTTTTTCTCCTTTCCTGCTTAACTACAAAACATAGCAGTGTTTGCATATTGGTTACTAATATGTGTGATGGGATATCTTGGGGGGTTCCATGATGATTACATTTAAAAGTGAATTACACCACTTCAAAAAACGCCAGCAGCCCAGTTCCAAATGGAGTTCCTGCTCTGTGCTCCTGATGGGCATTGTTCTGCCAGGCTGTCAGTGTAGGAAAGATGGCCCAGTTGTCTACCTGATGCTGTTGAAAAATGCCAAAGCTGTCTGCTTAAGAAATTATCCAACAAAGAGATACCAAAATGCAATGTTTGTTTTTTTCACTGATTTTCTACTGAATCATTCAAGATTTGACAGGGCACTGTGGGAGGTGCAGTATAAAGTGGCTTAGAAAGTTCATCATTAAGCAGAGCTGTCATTGCAAATTATATTTGTCCAGAGTGAGAAGTTCTAGCTCATTTCACACCCAGACAGGTCTAGGCCTTAGGCAAGTTGTGACAGTTCCCCCATGCTGCTAAATGGACCCTGGGCGCTAATTTTCCATTCTCTGTGCAGCTGGAGTCACCTGGGAGCCCCTCTGGGCCAGAGCTGCCCATAGAGACTCTGCTGGACGACCGGGAACGGAGGATTTCTCACTCCCTCTACGGTGGTATTGAGGGTCTCAGCGAGTCACCCACAAGGAATGCAGCGCTGAGCAGGATAATGGGTGAGTCAGGTCAGCTCTGCTAATCGGGGCATGTTTTTATTCCTATCTGTGATTCATTGAACGGTGATTAATGTTTTCTATGGGAATCCGGGAACACGGAGGTTGCACCAACCAACTTAAAGTGCGCCTTAAGATTGTTCCAGGCAAACCTTCTGGATAGTTAATGTGAGAAGGAAAGTTAAACAGAATTATGAAGTAAATTTTGTATCCTGTGGCAGGTAATAAAACAAATAACAGGAGCCTTTAACATCCTTTTTCAGTGTGTGATCTGGGACAACAAATTATTGGCTGGTCTAGTCTTCGTTCACATCAAAGTCAGTGACTCATAGGAATTTATAATTAATTTCATCATTTTTTCCTCCTCGGGTTCAATCATACTAAAGTACAAAACCCAATAAACTTGCATCCATTTATGCTTATTAGGACATTTCATTAGTTTGAATTTTTGCTTTGCAGGACACCAATTTTAAAACCTCAGAACTAATTTTAAGCATCCCTTGTGTAGATTCCGTGCCATACCATCTGCATGGCCTCAGTGGATAATGAGGTTATTAGCAGTTGCTCTGCAGCAATTCAGCTTCCAATGTACAGACCTAGGTAATAAAGACTTGCCTTGCCACAAGAGTGGTTGGATTTACTGACTACGATGGGATTAGTTTTAAAAGATTTTGAAATTTAAACATAAAAAGCAGCTTGATGAAAATAGTACTTGACAGAACACACAACGATTGCTTACTTGAGTTGCAAGTTGTAAACATGTAAGACACGGCCATTAAATGTGAGACTTTTTTTAGTGTGCTTGACACACACAGAATGTATTAGAAGGTGCTGCTATAAGCTTGTTATGAAGCAAGGCTGAACTTTTTAATTGCTTCAGATTGATTTTCAGCCTTAGAAAGTGGAAGTTCACCACTTAGGCTTTCTCCAATCAGCTATTCGTATGTATATTTCACTCTGGCTTTGGATTGTTGAGATTTTCTTTAAAAAAGAAAAAGTATTTTGGTGTTTGCTTTTTCTTTATGGTAGCAGAATAACATCGTGGTTAGACTCTTCGAAAATCTACAAATCTGCTATTCAAGATACTTCTTCAGTTAAGTCTTTTGTCTTTGTGTGTGTGTGTGCATTTGGGCAACAGTAATTAGAAATAAATCTTATTCTGCTCTATTGCATTACATTTTTTGTGGTTTGGAAGAAAAATTCTATACTTGAGAATCAAGGAAGCATAAAACTTTTTCACTCAGTCATATGCTCGTAAAGAGAACAGTTTAAAAAGCCTGTTTACTTGTTGACAAATTTAGGAAGAAATAAAATAATTTGAAGCCTCTAACGTGGCTCTGCCGTAGAATGGACTAGTTCTTGTGGTGTCCAGGCTTTAGATGGAACATTTGCAAAGCACTACTTTTTGCTTTTTCTATCAGTGTTGCGAAGGATTTACACATGGAGCTCATATAAGCGTTAGCACGTTATTGCTTAAACACCTTGTCCAGTGATGGGAGAAGAAACCCTGAGAGAGTTGTGCATGTGTGTCAGTAATGCAGTTTACTTCCACATCGCAGGAACACAGCATTTGCCATGCCAAATGGAGCTAGTGGTTCATCAGTCTGGTATCGCTTTAGCAGTAGCCAGTAACTGATGTTTCAACAAAAGAAAAAAAAGAAGTCTTTCCAGAGCTCTTAAAATCTAATGCTTCTGGATATCTCTGCAATATAGATGTAGTGAAAAAAATCCATCCTGTGTTTTGTAAGGGGTTTATAACCTGAACGTGGTGTTTTGATTTCCTGAGTCATCATTTTTCTGTATTGTTTTCAGAAACCAGGAACTGTGGAAAAAAAAAATGGTTAGTTGTGACTTAAATCCATTGATGCTTTAGTTGGAAGCTCATGGAAAGTTGGATTGTGCCTAGACTAGTCCAGTGTAACTGAAAACTGGTCTTGCCAGGACTGGGTCATGCCCTTCTACAGTCGTGGCAGCTTTACAGAGCTGTCATGTTTAACTTCAGTTTTTAGGTAGCAGCCTGTTTTCTAATAGGCTTTCTCCACCCCCCCCCCGAATTAATCAGTACCACTACGTTAAAACTGCAGTGTTTATAGTCTACCATGACGTTGTTGCATGCCTGTCCTCTTGCAGTGCTGTACAACAGAGAGGTATTATTACTACCTATTGGGGGAGAGAGATACAGTCACTTGTTTCATAGTAGCTAACATTTATGAGGCTCAGTTTACTATGCCATGAAATTCCCATCGTATTAGCATTGATAATGACGAAAAAACTTGGAACTTTTTTATTTTCTTAAGAACACGGATCTGGTGTTACATGACTCTTCCAAAATTCCTCCTCTCTTTCAAATTGGCCTAAAAATGACAATTAGTCCTAAGAATGATCTCACTGAGGAAAACTGGAGGTCTGTACCTTCCCATTGTGAGGAGGTCGCAGTGTGATTTCATGCGTGAAGGAACAGGTCTTGCTGCTTCTTTTGCTGTTAGATAAAACTGATGAATTTTGAGTTCTCTTCCTTCCTCAAAGAGACTATTCAGAAGTGATAATCTCAAGGTCTGGACAATGCCTACTCTTCGCAGTCATTGCTTAAATTGGAACAGAACTTTTAAGAGAGTTTTGTTTCTTTTAAATGCATCTAATGTACTTTTCAAGGAAGGTGTTTAATACAATTTCCTTAGTCTTTCAGTCCATGACTGACAGCAAGAACTGCTTGTCAGAACCTTGCTGTGAGAGTGGGAATGAAATACCAATTTTAGAACATGATTTAAATTATGTAAAATAATGTTTGCTTACTGTAAAAAGGCTACATGAATCTTTTAATGTTTCTGACAATTCTTATGTTGATCTGCTTTTCTAGATGATTATTGCTATTATAGATTTTATTATGCTTTTTCATTTGATAATATTTCACTGAAAATTTCTGATGGAGAAAAGATACCGCTTTGTATTTTTAGGGAATTATATTTTTGGTTTTGATGAGGTGTTTTTTTATTTATGCAAATTGGATCTTTTCCTTTAAGAATTAGATGGTTGTAATAAACCCTTGTGTTTGTGGTGGCTTGCTTGGATCTGTGATTAAAAATTGAAGTCTCTTCTTCTGACACATCGTTCTTGTGTATCACCCATCGTGCTCCCGAGTTTTGCAATACGCAAATACATAGCTACTGTCTATATAAATTATTCTTATTCAACAAACAGCTTAGTACAAAGTCCTCTTTCATCTCTTTCTTCTAGTTGCTGTTGTTTTTCTATGAACATGGTGGGTTTTGCTGCCAACGGTGACTAACCAGAAGTTATTTATTACGGGGTACACAGAATAACAATGGGATGCACTGAAATCTGGTTTTCATTCTGACGGATCTGTCAGAACTTTGTAAAATTTGATAGTTCCTACACAACAGGAAATACTTTGTTCTCTACATAAATAATTGCTATCTTAAGGATAGAATCAGGAGGATTCTTCTCTGAAAAAATGTAGCTAGAGATGTAGAGTGTGTGTGTGCCAACGCGATGAAAATAACCCTTTACAAGCAGAATGCAGTTCCCCAGCCATGAATCTCATCAGAATGTGGTGCTCTGCTACAACAGTCTTGACAAATCTGAGTAGTCTATTGAAATCCAGACCCTGGATGTAGCGGAGATATTTTTATCATTAGATATTCCCTAGAGAATTATTCCAAATCCCACGTCTCTTTAGACTGGAAAATTAGACAATATGACTACCCATGGGAAATTTTGCCAAAATTTGGTTTATTGCTGGGAACAAATATGCTGTTAGTGAAAAATAAATTAAAAAAAAAAATTAAGGCGTGGAAAAGTTTTGACTTCTCATTGCACAATTCTCTGTATCCCTCCTGTAGGAAGTTACATCACTATTGCCATCGTTGCTGTTTTCATTTCTTATTTCGATTATTTATTACTCTTATTTTAGTTAATACTTCATTCTTGATCATAGAGTAGCAGTTGCAGATTTCTTGGTCAGGCAGGTTAAGAATCACTTGCCAAGTCAGAACAAGGAAGGACCTCTACTTGAAATGTACCATTGGTCTGAATCCCACAACATCAAAGTGCTCCTGAGACTTAAGAAGTAATACTTGGTTTTGAACATACCATAAGGGTGTTCAACAGATATCTTAGACCTTACTTTAAAGAGAAAGCAATAGCAAAAGTGGAGGAACCAAACCAGATACAGTACAATGACAAAGCATTGTAGTATGGGAGCCAAGTTATATCAACAAACAGATAACTAAGCTTCAGGAATTTTCAAGATTTGGAAGGACCTCGAGCAGTTGGGTTCTTCATTAGTATCCTGTTGTTCATTTTATGTACTGTGTATGCACAGGGGGTTTTTTGAAGCATTTTATGTTGATGGTTTAATTCAGGCCAAAACTATTTTCTGATCTGTTACAGGTCTATATTAGAACAGGTTCATTAGAACAGGTTTGGTACATTTTTCCTCGTAAGCTGAAAGTCCTGGAGATCAGCCATTTGGTACTGGAGCTCTGGGAGTTTCTTTTCTGCACAGACAGATGGGAATCATTCTTATCCCATAGCTTGGTATCGTCTACGCTTTAGATAGTTAACTCGTTCAAGAAATTTGAGCCTCATTGTCCTGAGATGAGACGCACTTGAAAGGGAGAATGTTTTCCCTTCTCTATTACATGGTCCAAAATACTTTGTTGTTACAGATTCTCTTGCTGAAGTTGAATGCATATATGCAAAACTGGACTTGAAGCATATTCGCAGTCTAAATTTTATAGCACTTTTCTATCTTGAGGGAAAATTACTGTCCTATGAGGTTTGTAGACAGCTTGAGCAACATCTCAGATTTGTAGATCAGTCAAACGCACTGATGATTACTAGGTTTGAAGTTTCTTTGAAGTTTCATAGAATCATAGAATCGTTTAGGTTGGAAAAGACCTTTAATGTTTTCTTGTAATGTTTCTCACAACACTTGCAGAGTTGCTTTCTCGGGAGTATTTTCTGTCCTCTTCAGCTGAACTCCCTACAAAGGATGTATTGAGTCTGTTGCTGGGGCCTGTCTACCCATCTGCTGGAGGTGAAGCCTTTCACCTGTTTTTAGCTTCATCCGCAGTGAGAAGCATAAGCACGTCAGATGGGTTTTCTCCTTAATTCCAAAGCAACTATTAAAATGTCAGTCTTCACCCTTGTCAAATATAAAGAAGGGTAGTGAAAAGTTAAAAATGTTACCCAATTACTGTAGCCTCTCAAATGGGAAGTTCAATCTGCCGAATGCCATAAGGTTATACCTTTTCACAATCAATTCTTTGGAGACGTTATTAACTACAGAGTTAACAGTCTTGTAGGCATCATGTTTGGAAAGAAGTACATTACCAGGCTAAACATTAACCTGTCCATCAAAGAAGCTATTGCTGCGCAAAGAATCAACTGTTATGCAAACTGAGCACATTCATTGCAGTTTGACAGTGATGAGATGTTCACCAAGCAGTACCTTTTTCTTCCAGCCACTTCTTCAGGTTTCTTCAATGACCTCTATCAAAGCCAGTTTCCCCCATTTAGGAAAGCTACAGAAAAATGTGTTTTCTAGTGCAGTGATGATTTTAGCTAGCTCTTTACGCATAAGATTTTTATTTATTCGTTGCTTAATGCATTTCATAATTGCATGCAAAAGATAGTAATGGTAACTGAAACCTTTCCAGAAAAGAAGAAAAAATTCCCTAATTATACATATTTTTTTCCATAACTATAGGAAAAATAAAGTGTGAAAATATTTGTTATGTCCATAGGAGCAGTTTGTGCTATGGAAATATAAGTTTTGTTCTCTATATTACTGCGGTACATCATAGATTTAGAGTAATTTACAGTTTTCTGTCAGATTAATGGTTGATTAATCTAGCGCTTTTCTTCTCATGAGATATGACAGTTTTACTAATTGTTTTAGTAAAAGAATACATTTCCAGGAATAAAATTCATGTAATATCATGATCATTCATATGAAATAACGTTACATATAGTGAGAGTTAGTACCAGACATTTTAAATGACGGAACTTTTTAAGTCGAGCATCAATATCCAGGAGGAAAAAAATATTTTAAAACATGTTCTATCACATAAAAAATTACGCACAGCTGATATGAAAGAATCACACTTAGTAATTAGCCCTTGTCTCAGATAACTACATAATTTTCATCCAGATTTGCAAATACGTATTTTCCTTAGAGCAACTTTTTCCTTAATGTTTCTAAATACTGAAATAACCAGTTTATTCCAAGTTTGAAGCTTAAATGGTGATAATTTTGGATTTCCTGCATCATCCAAACAATAGTATATAACCCCCATCCTCCCAACTCTCCATCTCATGCATATATCCTGAAAAACTGATTTGTGCAGTTTAAACCAGAGTTATGTTACAAAGCATTGCAATGAAAATATTCCTTCTGATATTTTTTTATGGATCTTTAGTCTACTTTGTTGGCATAAAGTTTTCTATAGGTTTAAAAGTTACTTCTGCGTTTAATACAACAGTTTGAAAATTGTTGTACGGTCTTACGCGTTGAAATGACTACTGGAAAATACAATTATGTGTAAATATTTATCCCTACAAAAGCAGCAGTGGTAGTGGATTTATGATATTTACATGCACATTAACACTGATTTTTACTTGGAAACAGTGGTTTTTACTAGTTTGTAAGAATCCTCTAAATCTTTTCACTACTGCTCTCACAGGTTAAACCAATGAAGTCTGCTACTGAACAAAGAGCAGAGCTGAGTCTTTATTATGTCACTTTCCATATGTGTATGTGTGTGTTTAAGGGTTTTAACAGTCTTAAAACATATTTGAACTTGGTGGTAATAGTATTAGGTATTTTCTTCCCATATTTTGCATGTATCCTTTCAGATTACTTTTTAAAGGAGAAAATGAGAATTTGGAATAATTTAGCTTTAGTTGTGAGTTCTCATCACCTTTCACAATTCTTACCTTTGTGGAGGCATTTATTAAAGGGTTCTACATTCGAAATAGAAGTCAAACAAGTTTCAAATTTCATGAGGGTAAGACTCATCAGGAGAAGTGATGAGCTCTGTTAGTCCCCGTTGAACTCTTTCTTGGTTTCTACCAAATGATTTGATGCGAGAGAAGATACTGTCTTCTGGGACAGGTGCTTCCAGTGGATCCTAGTGACAGGACATGAGACAATGAGTGCAGATAGAAACACAGGAGGCTCCCTCTGAACATCAGGAAACACTTTGCGAGCATGACTGAGCACTGTCACGATTTGGGGTCAGGGCACCCCCCAAATCTGCAACAGGACGCTCTCTCCCCCTCCCCACCCAAAAAGGGAAGAAAGGAAATAAAGGAGAGAGACTTATTGATTAGGAAAGGAAACTAGAACAGCTTTACTAAAAAAATGAAAATAATAATAATAAATAGCAAATATATACAAATATGTACAAAACCAGTATTGAACCCAACCCCTCCCCGATAGTAAATATGTCACCATCACCACTGATGCTGTGGAAGGGCCCAGCAGCAGACGGGAACCGGGAGCTGGATTCAGGGATGCGGCCCAGAACCTGGGGCCCAGCCAAGGCCTGAGCCGGGGGCTGAGACTGGGTCTGGAGGCCTCAGGGCAGAGCTGAAGCTGCCAAGGCCAAACCGAGTGCGGAAGAGTCCCAAAGCTGAGAGAGCAGCTCGATCTGAGAGAAACGGAAAAAGGGCAAAATGGCGAAAGGACCAAGAGAGAAGGGCCGAGACCCTTGTGATCCCGCAGCTTTGTACTGAATATGACGTATATGGGATGGAATACCTCATTGGCTAATTTAGGGTCACCTGTCCTGTTCACCCCTCCCTGAAGGTGCAGCCTTTATTTTTCTGCACCCCGCGGTGTGGTACACAAAATCTAGCAGTGACCTTGGTTTACACACCAATCCTTGGTACTAACTATAAACAATGGAGTGTTATCACTTCTAGAAGCAGACTCTCTGCAAAAACATGCTGCTAATTTTAAGTAAGAAGAGACTTAACTGAGAAGTAAAAATCATAGAACAGAATTGTTCTCTTCTAACCCAAACCAGAACAAGCACTGACACAGGTTGCCCAGGGACGTGGTAGAGTAGAAACACCCAAACGCTGTTTGGTCAGGGTCCTGGGCAACTGTCTGTGTGTGTTGCTGCTTGATCCAAGGGGAGGTTGGACCAGATGAGATGTCCCTTTGAACCTCAACTCTTCTGCGATTCTGTGACCTTCTTGCTGTAGGCCACAGACACAACTGATGTATATTACTTCTCAGACCTTTGAGCAGGAAGGTGCTTATAAAGTGAGACATAGTTAATTTTTTTATCTGTGTTGTGTCACTGTTATCAGTAACATTGCAGTTTTGACGTGACATATTATCAACTGTGGTGACGTGTTATTCAGGGCACTCTCTGCCATTATTTAGTTTTTGGTTTCTTTCTCCCTTTTTATTGTTCAGGTAAATATCAGCTGTCTCCAACAGTGAACATGCCCCAAGATGACACTGTCATTATTGAAGATGACAGGCTGTCGGTCCTCCCTCCTCATCTCTCTGACCAGTCGTCATCCAGTTCCCACGATGATGTCGGGTTTAGCACTGTTGATGCTGGTGGATGGGCTAAATCTTCTATTAATGAGTCAACAGACTGGTAAGAGAACGTTTTAATGGAAGGAAAAAAGAGATGACTGCCATTATGTCTCTTCCTTTAGTTTAATTTTTGGCTACACTGATACTAATCTCTTTTTTTCATGACATAAAGATTTCACTGTTTTCAAACTGGCAATTGTCCCTGTTTTAGGAAGGAAGTCTGTACAGATAATTTGTTGAACTTTCTACTTTTGGTTGAAGTTTTGTGTCCTGTCAAAGCACATTTGTGGCTATGTTACTAATTGTTATTAAGACTAAATCAGTATATAGCTGTGTTAATTCGATGATTTAATATTAATTTGGCTACCAGCTGGACTAGTTTTTGTAAAAAAAGAATAAATATGCAAAATTTCAACACTTGAGTTTATGAAAGATGAAAGAATAATTGTAATTGGAAATTCTGATTCATAAACCTCACTGTGAATATTTCTAAGTCTATAAAGCAAAATTGGGGGGTTTTTTATATTTCAGAAAATGTAGGAGCCTTTAAATACTTCTGTATACTTCCTTGATTTTCCTAGTAATGTAGAATAATTTTAAAATCTGCTTAAAGGTCAAGGCAGCCCTTTGTTTTGCCTCAGTGTTAATACTTGTGGAACAAAAACTAGTTAAGATTTCTTTATTGTACAAGAAGAAATACCTTTCATATCATTATATGATTTGTAACTATCATACAGACAGTGTATCATACAAAGACTGTAATAGCTCCACATGTAAAAACATGGGAAGTAATAGATCTACATTTAAAACAATGGAAAGTAACTTTATATGTTTAATCTATAGTAAAAACAGTCTCCATAAATCTTAGGTTCACTCTCTAATTACTTCTATACATTTTAATATAAGAGTCCTAATGAGAAATGCATTGAGCACAATTATTGGCTTGCTGATGTTCCTGGCAGAGAAATACTGGGTGTTGCTTAGTTAGAGCTATTAATACGGATCTAAGATTTAATTTGCAAGTCCTGTAATTATCTATAGTAATAGCAAAATAAAAGCACACCCCTGTACACTGCCATTTCTTGAAGCTAGATAATTACCACAAATGGTGTGAAGTATATGAATTTTCTTATTTTTCTTCTCTCTTGAGCCTGTTATGAATGTGTCAGCAGTATCTTAATAAAACAGCAATAGCACCTGCCAGCTGATATGCACCTGTCAGCTTCTTCTTTGCTTTATATGAGTTTATTTCATTCTGTGTTCAGGAATTGACTTCTGTATTTTAAGCACTATTTTAATGATTTTGTAAAAAGGTAACATTTTTCATCCTCATTTGCATTTTATTTTTAACATTGCAGCTCTTGTCTTGGACAAGTCATACCTGTAATGTGGGCCCTTGAAAAGTCCATCTATCTTTTGTAAAAACTTTTAGAGCTGAGAATCAGAGATGTTTCAGTAGGGTCAAGGCTGTGCATAATAGCTTATTACTGAGGGAGTCTTTTTAGCCAAATGCGAGCAAAACACTACAACAAAAATAAGAGCCTATTTGAAACCTGCAGATGTTTTTACATTTACTTCTGCAATGTGTCTTGCTATTCATATACTTATTTGATAATGGAAGTAGCAGTAAATAAAATAGGGATTAGATATTGTGGAGTAGATCATGCTCAAAACCTTTAAACTTTTGTATGAGAAATTGTAAAGGTCTTCAGATACGACTGCACTTAAAAGAGTAGATCAGTGCAGCACCTTACTATCTAATGTATTCTGTTTGTAAAAAGTAAATAGCAGTAGAATTAGATTGTTGCATTAATTTCCTGCTGCTAATGGATAAAGGAAGACTTGTAAAACGAAGGTGCATTGTATGGTTTTGCTGGAAGGCACAAAGGGTAAAGCTAAGAATATGGATGAGGGGTTATCCAAACAAGAATGGCAGCTGTTCTGAATCACAGAAGAAAATGTAAGCTTTTCCAGTCTCACAATATCTCCCTAATCCTTGATGAAAATGTTATGAAAACAAAGGGGCAATAAGACAGGATTAATAAGTGGAATTTTAATAACATTGAGGGTCAGAAGACGGTTACATTCTTTTAAGGATCAGCTGTCATTCCAGAAATCTTATTTGTTAAGTATGCTAGAATATAGTAAATTGCATTTGGCATTGCTTAATGACTTGCACTAAATTCACCTTCTGTCTTTTATTAATGTAGTTGAAAAATATTAAAATGAGGCATTTTGAGGGGCATTAGTTCCTCCTCTGTGCTCATTGGCTTCTCCAGTTGTGGATCTTCATGGGGACTTTTTAATACTTATGGGCCATGTGCATGCATTCAAACTCCTGTGATCTCCTCCTTCCTCAGTGATTAAAACACGATTGTGGGCCTTTAATAATAGAAATAAACCAAGACATGAAAACTGATGACTCTACATAGGGCTCAGATATCTGTACCGTAGAAAGGTATGAAATGTCATGATGTCAGAGAGCAAGCAACTTTTGGTGCTAAGCAGTGCATCTGGTATGCAGGATACTGTGCAAACACAGATTAACAATCCCCCTATTAAGTGTGTGTGTGGACATTAGATGTGATAAGGGCAGATAAGGGAAGCAAAGAGAAAGACCATAAAGGAAGTGTCACTGGAAACACTACGATCCAGTCTCCAGAATTCCCCATTGCGGACACCATGTCCAGACCCCACTGCATTCTCAGGACCTGTGATGCCCTTTTTCAGTTTTATTTTATTTCTGAGTTTTAGTCTGTTCCTAAGGTTGAATATATATGTGCGTGCTGTATTTACATGAAAATTATATTCAGCTTTATTAGAAGCTTTATATATAGATCAAAGCAAGCTCATATGAAAAAAAGGAGCATACAGCCAAAAGAAATCGTTTTAGAAATTCAACCTTTTTGGAGAAAGTGTCACAGGATCCATTCCGTTCGGCAAGATGAAACCGGTCATCTTTAACTAACATGAGCTGTGTTAACAGATGTTGCTAGAGAAAATTCTCACTTAGTAAAACCACATTTTTCTGGCCTTCAGAGACGGGTCTTACTAGCAGTGAGCCAGAAACTCCTGTGTGGCCTTGGGAAAGTCATTTATGATCTGATTATGAAAGGTGTTGAAACCCTGTAAGTTCAGTTGAGTCACTAGAAGGACGCTTTCAGACTTAGGTGGTTTTTGTTCAGCTACATGTTGTGCTGCTGTAAATGCTGGAAGCATATATTGGCCTTGTCTGTTTTATCTTTCTGTCATGTGGAGATCATTTGTTCCCTGTATTGTGGGAGTGAATATGAGGACTAAATAGTTATTTTTGAGTTCGAGCTCTGATTCATCAGAGCTTTTAAGCATATGCTTCAAAACATTGCTGAATTGTTCAGACATCTCTGAAATAGGTGCAGTAATTAAATGTAAAACATTATGAACCTGAGCCAGAAACATTGAAGTCAAAAGGCACTTGAGATTGACTTTATTCATATAAGCTCTGATCCTGCTCTCGCTTAAGTATTATACGTTTGTAACATGCACATACCTTATTTGTAAATCTGCTACTACTAGATTGAATTTCTTCTAGCCTGACTGGTAATGTGGATAAGAATTTTTATCCTTAATGGTACTTGATGCCTTTGGACACTTTTTCTTACCTCTTTTCACTGTTGTGCCTGATACCCAGGTGTCTCTTGATCAAAGATGCTTCTATAAATTATGGTACTTGGCATACAATAACATGTGCATGTTACAGAATTCAGAAGTATAAGTTGGTTCCTGAAGAAATTCACTGTGTCTGGTTTTTACTAGTATGAGATGTGTGTTACACTCAGCCCTTGAACTAGAAAATAATTATTTTGAAACAATCTATTTAGAGACCTCAGAGACAAAATATTTACCTTTTT